>JARQWZ010005030.1:0-22500 GCA_033150135.1 Gobio occitaniae
ACACACACAAGCATGTATATATTTAAGAAAAAAATATTATTTTTATATATAAAACATTTATATTTATAAATATTATAGATTATATAAATGTATATACAGTATATACATGCAAATATTTCTTAAATATATACATGAATGTGTGTGTATTTATATATAAATAATAATTAACACACACATATATTATGTAAACACAAACTTTTATTTTGGATGCGATAAATCGCGATTCATCTTTTGACAGCCCTAATTATAATATTTTAACATAAATATAAAACGAAATACCTTTTCTTAATGGCTACAACAATATAGTAGCCTACAGTACTGAAAAATTTCATGTCGGAGTGGGATTTGAGCAAATGTTGTTTTACCCGTGAGCGGTTCATGAGTGGAGCGTTTTGCTGGATTTTGCCGGAAATGCAGAAATAAGCCATAATTTTGTTATATTTGTAACTGTTTGGTAGATTATACATTTATAATTTCTATTACATTACTACTAGTACTGTTACTACTAATAAAACCAATCTCTGGGGGCCCCAAAAGTGCGTGGGCCCTTAGAATCGTCCCAACTTTCCCCCCCATAGCAGCACCCCTGGCCACGCTAAGGGACAGACACAAACTGAGATTATATTAGAAAGCGTGCTTGGATTTGCTACTTTTAGGGCCGTATTTTAACGATCTGAGCTCATGGTCTGAAGCTCTTAGGGCGTGTCCGAATCCACTTTTGCTAGTTTAACGACGGGAAAAAAGGTCTGCGTTCTCGTCGCATGATCCAAAAGGGTTGTGCCTCGTCTCTTAATGAGTCATGGGTGTGTTTTGGTGCGTAACGTGCAATCAAGTCAAGTCAACTTTATTTATATAGCGCTTTTAACAATGCAGATTGTTTCAAAGCAGCTTTACAGTGTAAAACAGGAAAATAATGCAGCATCATTTTATTTAGCCGTTCTAGAGAAAACGGTGATGTCATCAGTTCATTTCAATTATCATACAGTGACAGTGTTGGCTTTAGATCAGTAATTTAGTTCATATGGTTAATTTAGTTTAATAATTAGATTTATTTGGAAATTTAGTTGAAAAATTTAGTGTCCCCAACTAGGGATGCGCGGTATACCGGTACTGGAAAAATACCGGTATATATTTTATTTCAAACGGTACGATATCATGATTTTGCTCATTTCGGTATATGCTGCTGTTCCGAAGTTCACCGCTAGATGGCAGTGCGCTACCCAAGCTGACGCGAAACCGGCAAAGTGGCAACAGAACAAGATGAATACAGCAGTTGAATCTCACTCAACACGCACAAAACCCATTAATAAAGACAGGAGTAGACGTGAAATTTGGAATTACTTTGCTTATAAAACTGCTGAAGAACCATCAAACCTTGCCAAGCATCTGTCACTTAATTCCTGACTTGTAAGACATTAAGAGATTGACAGGTGAGTGCATAAATCAAACCATCTAATTTAGACATGTATTTTCTTTTAGCACTGATTAACGCACATACATAAGATCGTATCGTTTAAACATAATGAAATCTCCAGCGTTCGTTTCAACCAGTGACGTTTAGATTTCATAGTATTTGCACGCATACTATTGCACTATTTACATCCGTGAAAGACATAACCAACTGTGTTTATGTAACTACTCACTAAAGTAAAGATTGACATTTGACATAATTTTGTGTGTATTTGACTGAGGAAAAACAACTTAATTTGGAATGCGCAAGCTCTTTAGGCTTGTTTGTGTGTGTGTGTGTGTGTGTGTGTGTGTTTGTTGTTGGCATGAGCGCAAAGAAAACTCTCTCTCATGAGCTCTCATCCCATATGTATTACGAAATGCTATAAAATCGCTTGCATGTTCAAATTGGCGAGGTTTAAAAAGACGTGGGCAGTGATTTCCGTCAGCTGTCCCGCAACGGAAGCGAAAGTGTTGAATCGGAGCACGCAGATGCTTTTATAGTGCAGGTGCGATGTCTTTTGAAGCCTGAAGCAATTTGCTCATTTTGAGAGAATGGAGACGTGCAGTAATGCTGAAATTACTTACAAGAAAGTTTCCAAATGACTGATTGATGTGATAATCTTTGTTGATTAATTTAATAATAAACATTTGCGGTAATTTCCCACTTCATAAACCCAAAACTTGCGAGAGTGAGTAAAATAATGCGCAATACCCGCATCAAAATTCACTCCCTGTATGGTATCGATTTAATATCGGTACTTCGGTATTAGATTGTGGTACCGTACCGAAGCCAAAATTGTGGTATCGAGCCATCCCTAGTCCCCAACTGAGCACGCCAAGCCAGAGGCAACAGTGGCAAGGAAACCAAAACCCCATCAGGAGCAGAATGGAGGAAAATAAACCTTGGGAGAAACCAGACTCAGTCGGGGGGGCAGTTCTCCTCTGGCCAATTAACAAACAGCGTATTATTATTATTATTATTATTCTGGCAACTTTACAGGTCAGAGGTCATAATAGATCGGAATATTCTAAAGATCGGAGGCAGCACGCCGGAGACGGGTTTATTGAGGATGCCGTGCCGATGAGGCAATTTCAGGGCGAGTCTAATTGACACAGTCTCTCAGACACTTCAGGGTCATGTGTTGGTCGGACCTAACCGCGGGAAACAATGACGGAATCACGTGATATTTGGCAGATCCGTCAAGGGTTGTGTGCTGAACCTGCTGCCATAGCTTTGAATGCAAATGTAATCAGGGCTCTGAGAAAATCGCTTTGTTACTTTCGCCCCGGTTCTCCCCTACTATAAAACAAGTATAAATGTAAACAAGCCCTTGACAAAATGTAAAACTAAAAGAGTAAAAATGTGAAAAGGTACAAATTTGTAAACCAACATAACAAACAAAAGAGAAAATCAGCAAATACTTTTATATAGAATAGTGTTGTCACGATACCAAAATTATGACTTCGATTCGATACCAGACTAAATTACCTCAATACCGATACTGAATCCATACCATGGCAAAATACTGTAAAAGTAATTGAATAATATGAAAGAACTTACTATTCATCTTTTATCATTGTTTTAGGGTTAAAAAACCCTAAACCCTAAACCATGTTCCCGCCCTGCTTCACACAGAATATGAGGTCCGGCCCTTTAAGAGCTGCACGGATCAAATTCATTGTAACACCTGATTTCTCATTCAACTCTGTATACGTTCACTAAAGACATATCCGACTGCGTTTACCCGAATACTCGCCAGGACGCGCATTTTTACAGATCTTTTACCATTCAAACCCAATAATCCGCGAAGCTGGCGTCGCGATCTGTCTGAGTTAGGGTGACCAAACGTCCTGTTTTCCCAGGACATGTCGTGGCCGTCCTGGCTGTTTTTTATAAAGTGATGAAAATGTCCTGGTTTTCATAATTTTCCATTAAATTGACTGGCATATTCTCCCGCATATTAATAGCGGCTCCCTGATGCCCGCAAATTAGTTAAAATCTACCGGAATCTAGAGCGAGCGAGCAAGAACAGATTCATTCAATAATATGAACAGATACAACTCATGATTTGAATATTCTATTAAATGTTAAATGTAAATGTTGAAATTAGTATTTTAACTGTAAGTTCATGTTAACAAATGGTAAAGTGTTACCATTTTAAGAGTACAGTCAGTGACGTCCAGCCTTGGAAATAAATATTGAATGAATATTAAACATTTATTAAGGATTTTATTAAGGACGAAACATGCCAAATTGTGCAACATATTTTTTGTCCAGGCTGTCATAAAAAGAAATAATGAACATGTGCAAAAATAAGAGCGAACCAATTAAATATATATATATATTTTTTTATTTTATTTATTTTTTAACAGACAGACATACAGACCAAAAGAGTGCAGTAATGAACATTCCAGAATTCCAGAAGTGAAATAATATTGTGTAAATGTATAGGTGTGTGGGTGGGTGTGAGTGTGTGAGTGTGTGTGTGTGTGTGTGTGTGTGTGTGTGTGTGTGTGTGTGTGTGTGTGTGTGTGTGTGTGTGTGTGTGTGTGTGTATAAGCAAAGTAACCATTCATTATTTATTACCATCTTCATTACCATCATCACCACCACCACTCCTCATTACCATCATACTGCTATCATTGTATTAGTAAAAAAAATAATTTGTTTTTGTTTTTTTCTCCTATGTAATGATTACCATTGTCACCACTTTCTATAGATAAATACATTTTAGATAGTAAGTTAATAATAGAAGATCATTTATTAAGAGAATATGAGATAACCCTCCCCCCACATCTCTTCGGTCCCTATTTTCTCCTATAATTTTTTTTTTTGTTTTTTTTATGTTATGTGTAGTGTCTAAGGTGCATTAAAAGAAGGGGTACAGTGGGAGAGTGTCTCAACTTGGGACAGAGATGCTGTCCTAGGGAAACCACTTCTCACCTGTCTTTCCTGAGTGTTCATGAGATTTTTCAATGTATATATATATATATATAATTTTTTTTTTTTTTTTTTTTGTACGTTGTGGTACATTAAAAACACATGAAAAGATTAGGGGGGGAATTGGGAATAATCAATTGATTTAACTATAGCAGTAGTGATAGCAATGAAAACCAGGTTAGTATTTCCAAAACAGTAATAATAATAATAATAATAATAATAATAATGATGATGATGATGATGATAATAATAATGATGATGATGATGATGATGATGATTGCAATTATGTTAACAATGATGGGAGCAACGACAATAACAACAGCAATTACAACCATAAAAAATAATACTAGTAATCATAACAACAACAGTAATGAAAATAATGACAATGATGACAATAATAACAAAAATGCAGTAATATCCGTGGGTTGATTAAAAGGTGGAAGGAGTCAGAGTTAAGAGGAGAGAAGGGATTCATAGTTGTCAGAGGTCAGAAAGTGTTGGATGGCAGAGGTCGGTTTCAGATGCGTAATTATAAGGGGGAGATGTGTATTCCATTGAAATGAAGTCTGTAATAAGGTTTTTCCAGTGGTTAATGTGTATTTTGTTACGAGTTTTCCAGTTCATGAGGATAGTTTTCTTGGCGATGGTTAGAGCTGTGAGGAGCATGAAATATTAATTACTGATTATATTGTTGTCTGTACATATTATTATAAATTTTTTGGCATAGTAAAATCAAATCTGTAGCTGTAGTTTGTCTTTTTTGCAAAACAATTTTGTCAGATAAACACCTTAACCAAGTTAGTGTTTTGTTTTTCCTTCATATTTACAAATATGAATATTACAGTTTTTCTCAGTCGCTTTGGTACATTTCTCAGATCAGAATTGAAATTCTCAAAACTACCTGTTCAATCTTCACATCATTGTGTCACTTGTGCACATCAAAAAAGCAGTTTCTCATTTCTTTGAACAAGTTGCAAATGCTTTGGTACATCCATGCAAATGATTATGTGCAATTCTCTGCGGTTTCCTACAACCCCAAATCAGAAAAAGTTGGGACATTATGGAAAATGCAAAAAAAAAAAAAGAAGTGATTTCTAAATTTACTTTGACTTGTATTTCATTGCAGACAATATGAACAAAAAATATTAAAGACTTTTGGACTTGTTGCTGGTAACGGTCTGGATGATCCTTTTCTTCTTTGGTCTGGAGCACACGGCGTCCATTCCTCCCAAAAAATACCTGAAATACTGATTCATCTGACCACAGTACACGTTTCCACTGTGTGATGGTCCATCCCAGATGCCTCCGAGCCCAGAGAAGTCGACGGCGCTTCTGGACACTGTTAACATAGGGCTTCCTTTTGGCACAGTACAGTTTAAACTGGCATTTGTGGATGTAACTACGTATTGTGGTACTTGACAAAGGTTTGCCAAAGTAGTCCTGAGCCCATGTGGTGATATCGCTTCTAGATGATGACGATTCTTGATGCAGTGCCGCCTGAGGGATCGGAGATCACGGTTGTTCAGCTTAGGCTTGCGCCTTTGTCCTTTACACACTGAAATTCCTCCAGATTCCTTGAATCTTTTAATTATGTTCTACACTGTTGAATGTGAAATATCCAAATCTCTTCCTATCTTTCTTTGAGGAACATTGTTTTTAAACATTTGAATAATTTTCTCACGTGTTTGTTGGCAAACTGGCGATCCTCGGCCCATCTTTGCTCCTAAAGGATTAGACCTTTCTTGGATGCTGCTTTTGTACCAAATCATAATTACAATCACCTGTTGACATCACCTGTTTCAAATCACATCATTATTTAACCATTTTACCTCATTACTAGCCCTAAATTGCTCCTGTCCCAACTTTTTTTGAAATGTGTTGCAGGTCTGAATGACAGGAAAGGATGCATATTTACAAATTACATGAAGTTGACCTGACAAAACATGAAATATTTTGTGTTCATATTGTCTGCAATGAAATACAAGTCAAAGTAAATTTAGAAATCACACTTTTGTTTTTATTTGCGTTTTCCATACTGTCACAACTTTTTCTTGATTTGGGGTTGTACATTATCAATTGCTTTTGTCATGTTGATCAAAATGTATTATAATGGGTCTCTGTTGAATAGTCTCACCCCCACAACCTTTAGCCATTAGTTCATAGCAGAAGTCTTTACATGCAAAATGGTTGAACATGTTGTCATATGTCAACCATTTCTATACATTTCCGTTAGACGTTCACATTTCTACTTTTGTTTTTCTGTTTTTTTTTTCTTTGTGCTATGCAGTGCTGTCTTTTCCTTTCTGTATCGCAATGACATCTGTCAACAAATTACAGTACAAACAGTAAAAGTGTAAACGTGAATCTTGTCCAGTCTCTTGCAATCAAACTCCCACATACACAAACATATAATCTACAATTTACAATAATTGTCATCAAAACTTTAGATATAGTTTACATCAGAACATCCCTCCAGAGTACAGTTATATTGACAACATGACTAAGCAATTTGACTGTGTTATTCATACACAATGACACAAGGACTTGTCATTCTGATGGCACTGACATGTTCATTGACACAGATATTTACTTTTGAGAGATGAAATAAGGATTTTGAGCAAGAGACTGGCTTTTGCAGGTAATCCATGGTGTTTTGCTATTTGTACGAATTGTTTTGAGAAATGCACTTACTGTTTTGCAAATTGTGAGTTTGATTCGAGAACTGTACCAAAGCGACTGAGAAAAACTGTAATAAAATATATTGTAGGGTCATAAAAAACCAATATCCCCTCCGGACATCACTTCTGCAGTGCGGTGAGGTTCATCCGATGATTTAGTGTTTTAAACACGCGTGTATTAAAGTGAAATAGTGTGGCGTGTATCTCTTCAGTTTGACTTTTGGCGTGTGCGGCTGGTTTCCGCCGTCAGATCCGGCTCTTCCAGTCGTTATGATCCTTCTCCTCTTTCTGGAGCGCTGTAATAAGCTGTCGCTCTCTCAGGATTGAGCCCCTGCAGAAATGAGTCTGAAAGCAATCTGGACATGTCACCTCAGACGGAGCCAATATTGATTCCTCACGGACTCGCACACACATCCACAGGACAAGGGCAATTTATTCACTCTGTAAGAGGCGCATAGAAACTCACATCTTTTCTAAATAGCTGACCCACTTTTCTGCAGCTCTCGCATTTCTCTTTTTCGGCCTCATTCGTACATATTTTCATTTTATGTCGCTGTGTTTTCTCCCACCCCGAACTCTCAGGAGTCGATCTGGATTCATATTCATGAAGTCACTGGAAGTGTTTCATGCATGCATGATTGTGCAGCTGAAAAGATTATACCTTCATATTTTTCAGCCTTTTGATGATATTGGATGTGTATCTAACAGTTTACTAACAGCTTGCCCTCTTTTTGCCATTAAAAACTACTGTGGGGATGCACTAAAGACAAGCAGTGAGAAGTTAGCACTGTAAAGATGTGGACAGGGTTATTTTTGCGGCTGATTTTATTGCATATGCATTTGTAGGAGTTTCTGATTTACTGGTGTAAGACGCTATCAGCCAGACGCTAATTCGCGCTGCTCTTGGTAGGTTGTGTTGTTGGTCATTATGGAAATGTTCCGGCTGTGTCTGTGTTCATTAATATGCGTGTCGTCAGGAGATCACGAGCTGAACTTTGCACTCCCATCAGCACTTTTATGGGATTTGCCCTGTTCAGTAAATCTGGCCCAAAATGTTTAAAGCAAGAAAAGGTCTATTTACAAACTAGATTAAAAAGTTCAACAAACTTTGAAGTTGTCTTGAGAAAGCTTGAAGGTTTTTAATTTGAAGTAGAAACTTAAAAAATAGAGTGATGGACGGATGGACAAACGGACAGATGGATTGGCGAAGGGATTGGATGGATGGATGGATGATTGGCGGATGGACGGATGGATTGGATGGATGGATGGATGGATGGATGGATGATTGGCGGATGGACAGATGAATTGGATGGATGGATGGATGGATGGATGGATGGATTAGATGGATGGATGGATGATTGGCGTATGTATTGGCGGATGGATTGGATTGGATGGATGGATGGATGGATGGATGGATGATTGGCGTATGTATTGGCGGATGGATTGGATGGATAGATGGATGATTGGCGGATGGACTGGATGGATGGATGATTGGCGTATGTATTTGCGGATGGATTGGATGGATGGATGGATGATTGGCGTATGTATTGGCGGATGGACGGATGGATTGGATGGATGGATGGATTGGATGATTGGCGTATGTATTTGTGGATGGATTGGATGGATGGATGATTGGCGTATGTATTGGCGGATGGATGGATGGATGGATGGATTGGATGATTGGCGGATGGACGGATGGATTGGATGGATGGATGGATGGATGGATGGATGGATGATTGGCGTATGTATTGGCGGATGGACGGACGGATGGATTGGATGGATGGATGGATTGGATGATTGGCATATGTATTGGCGGATGGATTGGATGGATGGATGGATGGATGATTGGCGGATGGACGGATGGATTGGATGGATGGATGGATGGATTAGGTGGATGGATGATTGGCGGATGGATTGGATGGATGGATGGATGATTGGCGTATGTATTGGATGGATGGATGGATGGATGGATGATTGGCGGATGGACTGGATGTATGGATGATTGGTGTATGTATTGGGGGATGGATTGGATGGATGGATGATTGGCGGATGGACTGGATGGATGGATGATTGGTGTATGTATTGGCTGATGGATTGGATGGATGGATGGATGGATGATTGGCATATGTATTGGCGGATGGACGGATGGATTGGATGGATGGATGGATGATTGGCGGATGGACGGATGTATTGGATGGATGGATGGATGGATTAGATGGATGGATGATTGGCGTATGTATTGGCGGATGGATTGGATGGATGGATGGATGGATTATTGGCGTATGTATTGGATGGATGGATGGATGGATGGATGATTGGCGGATGGACTGGATGGATGATTGGCGGATGGACTGGATGGATGGATTGGATTGGATTGGATTGAATTGGATTGGATTGGATTGAATTGGATGGATGGATGGATTGCCGGATGGAAGGATGGATGGATTGGCGGATGTACAGACAGACGGATGGATGGATGGATGGATGGATTGGCGGATGGACGGACGGATGGATGGATGGATTGCCGGATGGATGGATGGATTATTGGCGGATGGATGGATGCATGGATTGGCGGATTGATGGACGGACAGACGAATGGATGGATGGATGGACGGATGGATTAGATGGATGGATTGCCGGATGGATGGATGGATTATTGGCGGATGGATGGATGCATGGATTGGCGGATTGATGGACGGACAGACGAATGGATGGATGGATGGACGGATGGATTAGATGGAAGGATTGGCAGATGGACAGACAGACGGATGGATGGACGGATGGATTGGATGGATGGATGGATGGATGGATGGATTGCCTGATGGAAAGATAGATGGGTGGATGGATGATTGGCGGATGGATGGATGGATGGATGGATGGATGGATGGATAGATGGATGGATGGACGGATTGGATTGGATTGGATTGGATTGGATTTAATTGGATTGGATTGGATTGGATGGATGGATGGATGGATGGATGGATGGATGGATGGATGATTGGCGGATGGATGGATGGATGGATTGCCGGATGGACGGATGGATGGATGGATTGGCGGATGGATGGATGGGCAGATGGATTAGATGGATGGATTGGCGGATGGATGGGCAGATGGATTAGATGGATGGATTGGCAGATGGATGGATAGATGGATGGATGGATTGGCGGATGGATGGATGGATGGATGGGCAGATGGATGGATTGGCAGATGGATGGATTGGCGGATGGATGGATCGATGGATGGGCAGATGGATGGATTGGCAGATGGATGGATAGATGGATGGATGGATTGGCGGATGGATTGGATGCATTGTTAGAATTAACATGTTTTTTCACATTGTTGGCATTAATTAGCATGTTTTAAGACATAACATGAATTAGCAAATTTGCTAGCATGTTTTAGCATATATTGGTAAAATGTTTAACATTTGGTTAACATGAATTATCACGTTGCTAGTATATTTCTAGCATGAACTACCATATTGCTAGCATGTTTGGTTTCGCCATCTATCGAAACCAAGATGGCGGCGCGAGTAGATCGCGAGGCTCAGGTTCTCTCCAGATTCTGCGATTTTGCGGTATTTTTCTTGTTCATCTCGGGTCTGTTCGTACAGAACAGTTGTGCCTTTACAACGTACACCCGCTGTGAGCTTTTGGATATTGGTTTGCGAATTTCCGACAGTTTTATGGACAATCTTCGACTCCTTCGTGAGATCGCTAGGACGCCCGAGGCGATGCACTCTGCCCGGCCGGGTGGAGGTGCTAGAAGGCGGCGCTGTGATCGTAAACAAAGGCGGGGTAAGCGTGGAGGACTAAGAGCTAAGCTAAGGCTAACTCCTTACCGGCTCTCTTTACCCAGCATTTTCCTTGCCAATGTACGATCGCTAGTGAACAAAATGGAGGAGATTCGACTCAGCATCACACACAGTAAGAAACTTTTGAACTGTAACGTCCTAATCTTCACGGAAACCTGGTTAAACAGCGGAATACCGGACACCGCTATTGAGCTAGCGGGACGCCACACACTCCGGGCGGATAGAACACTAGATGGCTCCGGTAAAACCAGAGGCGGTGGATTGTGCATTTACATTAACAAAGCTTGGTGCACAAACTCTGCTATTGTTGGGAGTCATTGTTCAGCTAACCTTGAGTTTCTCATGGTTAAATGTAGACCGTTTTATCTACCGCGGGAGTTCACTTCCACCATTATCACTGCAGCCTATATTCCTCCGGATGCTGATGCCAAGCTTGCTATGAAAGAACTTCACGCAGCCATCAGTAAACAACAGACTGATCACCCGGAAGCTGCGTTTATTGTTGCAGGTGACTTTAATCCCACAAACTTAAAGTCAGTGCTACCCAAGTTTCACCAGCATGTTTCCTGCCACACCAGAGGAAACAAAACCTTAGACCATGTTTACACAAACATTGCTGGAGCTTACGTTGCGACACCCCTCCCCCACCTGGGACAGTCAGACCACCTCTCTTTGTTCCTCATTCCCAAATATTCACCCCTCATCAACCGTGTGAAACCATCAGTAAAGACCATCAAGGTGTGGCCTGCGGGGGCAGATTCCACACTCCAGGAAAGGTTTCTACACACAGACTGGAGTATGTTTGCTTCTCAAGCCACCAGTGGCGCTCACACGGACATTGACTCATACACTTCTTCTGTATTGGATCATATCAATACCACCATTGACAGTGTTACAACCCAGAAACAGATCACCACATACCCAAATCAGAAGCCTTGGATGAACAGGGAAGTTCGACTCCTGCTGAAGTCACGCAATACTGCCTTCAGATCAGGAGATGCACAAGCCTACAGTACATCCAGAGCAAACCTGAAGAGGGGCATCAAAAAGGCCAAGCACTGCTACAAGCTAAAGATAGAGGGTCACTTTTCCAACTCTGACCCTCGACACATGTGGCAGGGCATTCAGGCCATCAGTGACTACAAACCCCCCCACTCCACCCCCGCAGCCACTGATGTCAACTTCCTGAACGAGCTAAATTACTTTTATGCTCGTTTTGAAAGAGACAACAGAGAAACTGCCACCAAGCTCAAACCCTCAGCTGACCCACCAATCACACTCTCCACCACAGATGTCTGCAAGGCACTGAGCCGGATCAGCGCGCACAAGGCTGCTGGACCAGACAACATCCCTGGTCGTGTTCTCAGGGCATGTGCGGAGCAGCTCGCTGGGGTTTTTATGGACATTTTCAACCTGTCTCTTGCCCAAGCAGCTGTACCAACATGCTTTAAACGCACTTCCATTGTGCCAGTGCCGAAACACTCTAGCCCGAGGTGCCCTAATGACTACCGCCCTGTAGCACTCACACCCATCGTCATGAAGTGCTTTGAGCGGCTGGTCCTGGAACACCTAAAAGACTCTACCATCCACATTGGACTCACACCAGTTTGCCTACCGCAGCAATAGGAGCACAGAGGATGCCGTTTCCATGGCACTGCACACTGTGCTCACCCATCTGGACCATAAGAACACTTACGCACGTATGCTGTTTGTTGACTTCAGCTCAGCATTCAACACTGTCATCCCAACCAAGTTAATAGCCAAACTTGGAGACCTGGGCATCAATACCTCAATGTGTAACTGGATTTTGGACTTCCTAACTAACAGACCCCAGAATGTTCGTTCAGGATTCACCTGCTCCACATCCATCACACTCAACACTGGCGTACCACAGGGCTGTGTGCTAAGTCCGTTTCTCTACTCCCTCTTTACCTCCGACTGCAAGCCTGTGTATGGATCTAATTCCATCGCCAAGTTTGCGGACGACACTACGATGATTGGGCTCATCAGCAACAACGATGAGACTGCCTACAGGGAGGAGATCCAGCACCTGGCCACATGGTGCGCTGATAATAACCTGCTCCACAACACCACCAAAACGAAGGAGCTCATCGTGGACTTCAGGAAAGAGTCAAGAGGCACACACGACACCATCCACATCAATTGAATGGCTGTTGAGCGTGTCTCCAGTTTCAAGTTCCTGGGGACCCACATCTCGGCGGACATGTCGTGGACGACCAACACCTCCAGCCTGGTCAAGAAGGCTCACCAGCGCCTCTTCTTCCTGAGGACACTGAGGAAGAATCAGCTCTCCTCGGCTATCCTGGTGAACTTCTACCGCTGCGCAATAGAAAGCATCCTGACCAACTGTGTCGCAGTGTGGTATGGGAGCTGCTCTGTTGTGGAGCGCAAGGCACTGCAGCGGGTGGTGAAAACTGCCCAGCGCATCACAGGGACTCCACTGCCTGCCATCGAGCACATCCAGATGAAACGCTGCCTGCATCGAGCTCGCAGCATCCTCAAGGACTCCTCTCACCCAGCCCACAGACTGTTTTCTCTCCTGCCCTCCGGCAGGCGTTTCAGGATCCTCCGGACCAGGACCAGCAGACTAAAGAACAGTTTTTTCCCCAGAGCTGTCTCTTTACTGAACTCAAACCCCCGTTGATCCACTTCCCTCATAAACTGCTAACTCTCCTACCTCACATCTGCCTTCACTTTGTTATTTGCACTACCGACTCTTTATTACAGTAACAACTGTTTACTTATGCATTCTGCACTACCATATCTTAACTGGATTATGCTCATTTGCACTGCCGACTGTATTTATAGTACCAATGTTTACATTTGCATTTTGCACCGTACTTCTAACTGTAATATGCAACCACTTTCCACTGCACTTTTACACTTTTTTTCGGATAGCTCTGTCCATAATTTATTGCACTACCTTAATCCACTGCTATATTCCTCATCTTGCCTAACATATTATTGTATACCTCTAACTGTAAAAATTCTGTTTAAAGTACTAGCCATCTGTATATTATATTCATAGTACATATTCACCTGTAAATTCTGTTTATAGTAATAGCCATCTGTATATTAATTCACTGTACATACTCACCTGTAAATTCAGTTCTGTTTATAGTAATAACCATCTCTCTATTTATACATATTTATATATATTTAGTATATTTCCATGTCCTGCACTTATGCAACCATTGTATATCCTGCACTTGCTGCTATTGCACTTCTGGTTAGACCTAAACTGCATTTCGTTGCCTTGTACTTGTACTTGTGTAATGACAATAAAGTTGAATCTAATCTAATCTAATCTAATGTTTTAACATATTTCTATTATGAGTTAGCACATTTTTAGCATGTCCTAGGCTAGGAGCTAGGCTTTAATAGATAGATAGATAGATAGATAGATAGATAGATAGATAGATAGATAGATAGATAGATAGATAGACAGACAGACAGACAGACAGACAGACAGACAGACAGACAGACAGACAGACAGACAGACAGACAGACAGACAGACAGACAGACAGACAGACAGATAAAGATGGTATAGGTCTATCAGGTGAACCTAAAGTGTGTGTGCTGGTCTCTCTCTCCTTCAGAACGACACCTGGGGTCAGCAGTATTCCTACGCCCTCTTCAAGGCCATGAGCCACATGCTGTGCATCGGGTATGGCATGTACCCGCCCGTGGGCATGACGGACGTGTGGCTGACCATCCTCAGCATGATCGTGGGCGCCACGTGCTACGCCATGTTCGTCGGCCACGCCACAGCGCTGATCCAGTCTCTGGACTCCTCGCGCAGGCAATATCAGGAAAAGGTGAGTGACGACCAGCTGGTTACCATAATGAAGAAATCACAGAAACAGCAGGGAAAGCTGTGAGGGTGGTGCATTATGGGTCGGTGTGGTGGGCGGACTGCAGGGACTCTTGCGTGTGAGAATGATGTATGAATTATGAGTGAAGTGTACAGTTTCTACGTCTGTTATGGTGGCAAACCAATGGCAAAAATAACCTCATAATGTTAATGGTGTTGTGAAAGTCAAAAGCACTTGATTCCAGGGCGTTGCTAGGTGGTAGGCAGGGTGTTGTGGGTGGTTTCCAAGGTGTTGTAGGTGGTTGCTATGTAGTGACACCAAAGTAAATTGTTGAAGATAACACTAGAATGTTGTAGGTGGTTTCCAGGGAGTTGTTAGGTGGTTGCTATGCAGTTACAACCAACGTTAATTTTTTAAGATAATCCTAGAATATTGTAGGTGGTTTCCAAGGAGTTGCTAAGGTGTTTTGGGTGGTTTCCAGGGCGTTGCTACACAATGGAACAAAAAGTGATTTGTAAAATATATAGATTTTAAAAATGTTAAAAGTGTTTTCCCATGCATAGTCACAACCGTGATGCTGGAGTGTTCTGGGAGGTTTCCAGGGAGTTGCTAGGGTGATCTGTGTGGTTTCCAGGGAGTTGCTAGGGGATTGCTATGTAGTGACACCAAAGTTAATTTGTGAAGATAATGCTAGGCTGCTGTAGTCAGTGTCCAGGGATTTGTTAGGTGGTTGCTATGCAGTTACAACCAATGTTAATTTTTGAAGCTAATACTAGAATGTTGTAGGTGGTGTCCAAGGAGTTGCTACGAGTTGGTTGTTATGCAGTGGAACAAAAAGAGATTTGTGAAAATAACTAGATTTTAAAGTGTTAATGATGTTTTCCCATGCAAAAGTCACAACAATGATGCTAGAGTGTTCTGGGTGGTTTCCAAGGTGTTGCTAGGTGGTTGCTATGTAGTGACACCAAAGTAAATTGCTGAAGATAACACTAGAATGTTGTAGTAGGTGGTTTCCAGTGAGTTGCTAAGTGGTTGCTAAGGTGTTCTGGGTAGTTTCCAGGGCATTGCTACACAATGTTACACAATGGAACAAAAAGTGATTTGTAAAATATATAGATTTAAAAAAAAAATCATAGTGTTTTCCCATGCATTGTCACAACCATGATGCTGGACTGTCCTGGGAGGTTTCCAGGGAGTTGCTAGGGTGATCTGTGTGGTTTCCAGGGGTTGCAAGGGGATTGATATGTAGTGACACCAAAGTTCATTTGTGAAGATAATGCTAGACTGCTGTAGTCAGTGTCCAGGGAGTTGCTAGGTGGTTGCTATGCAGTGACAACCAATGTTAATTTTTGAATATAACGCTAGACTTTTGTAGATGGTTTCCAAGGAGTTGCTAAGTTGTTGCTAAGGTGTTCTGGGTGGTTTCCAGGGCGCTGCTACACAATGTTACACAATGGAACAAAAAGTGATTTGTAAAATATATCGATTTTAAAAATGTTAATGATGTTTTCCCATGCAAAAGTCACAACCAAGATGCTGGAGTGTTCTGGGGGGTTTCCAGGGAGTTGTTAGGCTGATCTGTGTGGTTTCCAGGGAGTTGCTAGGTGGTTGTTATGCAGTGACAACCAATGTTAATTTCTGAATATAACACTAGACTTTTGTAGGTGGTTTCCAAGGAGTTGCTAAGGTGTTCTGGGTGGTTTCCATGGCGTTGCTATGAGTTGGTTGTTATGCAGTGGAACATTTACATTTAGTCATTTAGCAGACGCTTTTATCCAAAGCGACTTACAAATGAGGGCAATAGAAGCAGCTAGAGCAGTCGAAGGGCTACAATATCAACAATATGCAAGTGCTGTAACAAGTCTCAGTTAATCTAGCACAGAACAGCTTTTTTTTTTTTTTTTTTTTTACGGAACAAAAAGTGATTCGTAAACATACCTAGATTTAAAAAATGTTAATGGTGTTTTCCCATGCAAAAGTCACAACAATGATGCTAGAGTGTTCTGGGTGGTTTCCAGGGAGTTGCTAAGGTGTTTTCGTTGGTTTCAATGGAGTTGCTTAGGTGGTTGCTATGTAGTGACACTAAAGTTAATTTTTGAAGATAATGCTAGGGTGTTGTAGGTGGTTTCCATGGAGTATCTAGGTTGTTGCTATGGTGTTCTGGGTGGTTTCCAGGGCTTTGCTAGGTGGGTTACTATGCAGTGGAATGGAAAGTGAATTGAAAAAAAGATATTAAAAATGTTAATGATATCTGCTCGTGCACATGTCACAACATGATATGAGGGTGTTGTGGATGGTTTCCAGGGAGTTGCTAGGTGGTTGCTAGATAGTGACACCAAAGTTAATTTAAAAAATAACTACATTTTAAATATGTTAATGTGTTTACCCATGCAAATGTCACTACCATGCTAGGGTGTTTCCAGGGAGTTGCTAGGGTGTTTTGGGTGGTTTCCAGGGAGTTGCTAGGGTGTTATGGGTGGTTTTCAGGGAGTTGTTAGGGTGTTATGGCTATTGTTTCTAAGTTGTTGCTAGGTGGTTTTCAGGTGATCCAATACATAAGCCACAGTAGCTCTTATTATCAGAACAGAATATACAGTGAGAACTGCAAAACTGACCAGCCAAACCAGTTGAAACTGTGAGAGAAAAACAGGATAGTCATGAAGCTTGGAAGCAAGAAAATCTGTGAAGGAAGAAAGTCAATTATGAGGAATATGAGTGTGTGGAGAAAAACAGTCCAGCTGGACGACAGCGTGACACTTCTAAACTCATCTTAGCACGCTAACATGATTACCACAGTTCCTGCCGGCTACTTTAATTCACAATAATGGACTTATAACGGCTTATAAACAACCATCTCGAGAGCACAGATATTAATATTCGCTTGCAGAGAGTTTTAGCTCTGATGATTGAAATTAAATTCAGACGGGCTTTTTGAAATGACTCCAACTTTCGGATGTGCGTCATCCTGCAGCTTTGTGCTCCAGACTTCAGAATCTAGTTGTTTTAGTAGTTTAGTAGTCCTATATGAGTTGTTGACCTCCCTTCGCTCGTGGTCAGCGGGCAGTACAGTGTGCCAGGCGGGTCCCGTCCCTGATGCCCACCTCACCGCGGGCAGAGCGCCACATGGTGCACAATCTGTTGAGAGGCCGAGGGATGGAAAAGGTGAGAAGCACAGAGATGGAGAAGATATAAAGAGGGAAAGAGAACTCAACACTCTTCACCGCAACCCGCCAAAATAAAAGTTCAGAAAACTATCAGCAGATACACACACAAACTCAACGCTCTTCCCCACAACCCGCCAAAATAAAAGTTCCGAAAACTATCAGCGGATACACACACAAACTCAACGCTCTTCCCCACAACCCGCCAAAATAAAAGTTCAGAAAACTATCAGCAGATACACACACAAACTCAACGCTCTTCACCACAACCCGCCAAAATAAAAGTTCAGAAAACTATCAGCGGATACACACACAAACTCAACGCTCTTCACCACAACCCGCCAAAATAAAAGTTCAGAAAACTATCAGCGGATACACACACAAACTCAACGCTCTTCACCACAACCCGCCAAAATAAAAGTTCAGAAAACTATCAGCAGATACACACACAAACTCAACGCTCTTCACCACAACCCGCCAAAATAAAAGTTCAGAAAACTATCAGCGGATACACACACAAACTCAACGCTCTTCATCACAACCCGCCAAAATAAAAGTTCAGAAAACTATCAGCGGATACACACACAAACTCACAGCTTTTCACCCCAACCCGCCAAAATAAAAGTTCAGAAAACTATCAGCGGATACACACACAAACTCAACGCTCTTCATCACAACCCGCCAAAATAAAAGTTCAGAAAACTATCAGCAGATACACATACAAACTCAACGCTCTTCACCACAACCCGCCAAAATAAAAGTCCAGAAAACTATCAGCAGATACACATACAAACTCAACGCTCTTCACCACAACCCGCCAAAATAAAAGTTCAGAAAACTATCAGCAGATACACACAAAAACTCAACGCTCTTCACCACAACCCGACAAAATAAACGTTTAGAAAACTATCGGCAGATACACACACAAACTCAACGCATTCTGTTAATTTGATTACTGCCATTTTTTATACTAAAATTGTAGTATCATAAAACAGAATCCAACACAGAATTTCTGATTATTATTTCTGAAATTAAATCATGAAACACAGAGTCCAAATTTTAAATCAAACAACGCAGAATTTCTGAAAAATTAAAACACATTTCATATAAGAACACTAATATTGTTTAAACAAATATATAACTTATTAAATTATGGTTTTATGAATTCAACTGATTAGAAATACTTTTTAAAAATTATAATTCTACCATTAAAATGGAATTAAAATTAGGAAAAAATAAAACATTTCATTTGTAGTGGTATCTTACCATGTTGTGAGGGAATCGCTATGCAGTTGTTAGTGTTTTGAGTGGTTGCTATGTGGTTGCTAGGGTTTTCTGGGTGGTTGCGAGGTGTGCGTCTGTGGGTATTTTTCCACAAGATGTGCATCTGACCACTGAGCCTAAATGTGTGCAATAGTGAAAGACGAGAGCTGGGATGCTCTTCGAGAGAGAAAGATGGGGAATCAGAGTGTGTGAGAATTACATCAACCTCTTGACTTTTTCAGGAAATTGTTTTTGTCTCATAAGGGTAAAGACACAGAGAGACGAGAGAATGAGATGGGAGTGAGAGATTATGTGACGGCCGTTCTGACCCCAGCGAGTGTGAATGAAACTCTGAAAACTCCTTTAAACTTCTGACGGGAAATTTCAATTTGGCTCCGTCAGGATTATGCGGGAATGCAGATGAGAGATACGTTAACACTAGAACCGCCAGAGGTTAAAATTTACCCATGCAGATTATTACGGTATTGATACGGCTAAAAAACGTTATATGTCACTGTATTATGCCACTGTCTTCACAAAGTAATGTATAGAGTCATGAAATGATTATTTTTAGTCATCAACTATGTTTTTGTCCTGTTGTTTTATGCTTTTTTAAGAAGGCTACACTAATCACTTTTTGGTGAATATAGGCTTAACCTGCAATGACGACGAGAATTAGATGGACATAAATACATATTTGGGGGGTGTAATATTATAATAAAATATCATTAATCCCATATTAAGATAACCCATGTTATTTAAATTACTAAAATACCCTAAATAGACAATGAAGAGCAATAATAATTCACAGCACTGCATAAGACGTATGATAACTTACGATAAGGATAACATACGAAATTCAAGCGCACAGTTTGACCTAATTAATTATTCTAGGGCTGTCAAAAGATTAATCGCGATTAATCGCATCCAAAAATAAAAGTTTCTGTTTACATAATATATACGTGTGTGTACTCTGTTAATTATTATTTATATATAAATACACACACATTCATGTATATATTTAAGAAATATTTGCATGTATATACATTTATATAATCTATAATATATATAAATATAAATGTTTTATATATAAAAATAATATGTTTTTCTTAAATATATACATGCTTGTGTGTGTATTTATATATAAATAATAATTAACGGAGTACACACACATATATTATGTAAACACAAACTTTTATTTTGGATGCGATTAATCGCGATTAATCTCTTGACAGCCCTAAATTATTCATTTGTATAGTTATATCATTATAATTTGAATAAGAGAACAACACCAATAAACTTGTGATAATCATGAAAATTGTTTTATTCATTCCATCATATCGGAAGTTTTTTTTTTTTCTCAGGAAACAGCAATAGCAACACAGTAGCAAACAATACTCAATACAAAATTGCAAAACAAAAATGTATAATTAATCCAAAGTTTGAACATTTATAAATAGGCTAAAACATCTTTATTTGACTATGCGTGAGACAGTTTACAGTGATCCGACGCGTTGCTCAAACACAGCTTGAAAATAGAGGAATTATATCGGGGTAAATTTGACCCGCTGGCGCTTATAGGTATAAATGCCCCGTTTTTTAAATCCGTTTTTAAAATTTTTAACAACAGGGGATTGTAAATAACACAGTTTTAGTAAAAGTCAGTGACTGGGAGACTTGGATATTTTATTGGAAATCTGTTATGTACATTTGACAAACAGCCATGGGTAAATTTGACCGGTTCTAGTGTTAATGCCGAGGATGTGACCGGTGAGTTTGAGCCGCATTTATGCAAGTTCATGCATTTCAGAAACAGAACAATTTGCTGGATTTGCTCCGCATTCAGCCCGAGACGTTAAACAGATCTCATTTGTGATTTCTCTCCCCTCCTGGTGAGCACAAACGTGTGAGGAATCATTGAGATCGGGGACTGGAATAAGAAAGCAGACGAGATGCGTTTTCGCTGAATGAATAACGGCATTATGCTTTTCTGCTGACTGTAATCTAAACACTGACACAAATACCTGTGCCGTGCTGCATGGCAAACAGATCATTCCTAGAAAATCTCTCCTTCAATCCTGTTCTTATATCACATGTTCATGCGCAGGGAACTGAGCAGTTGGCTTATGAACTGGTTGAGTTTGTCTGTGAATCTTTAATGCCTGGAGCTTATGTATTTACTGTAGGGCGCGGCTTATTCCAACCGTTTGGGGAGATCGTGAGATTGATTCTTGATTTGACGATGACGTAAAAAGTCCTACTAGTCTCCAGTATGTTTTGCTTTATGCTACATGTGAGGACATAATGAGAAAACAGTTTGAGCGGGGCGCACTATTAAAGGTGCAGTGTGTCAATTTTAGTGGCATCTAGTGGTGAGGTTGTGAATTGCAACCGCTCACCCCTCCCTTTCAAAGCACATAGAGAAGCTACAATGGCCGACACAGGACAAAAATGTCGTAGAGAGTGACTATCGCTCTGTAGAGAAGTTTGTCCCTTTAGGGCTACCGTAGAAACATCGCAAAATGGCGAATTCACTGTAAGGGAAACCCGCGGGTGTGTGTGGATAGAAACGGCTCATTCTAAGGAAATAAAAACATAACGGTTCATTATGTTAGGTCTGTATTATATTTAGGGTTGGGTAACTCAGTACTTTTAAGGGCACCAACCGAATTACGTCGGTACTACAGAGTATCGATTCACATTAAATCAATCGGTACCAAATTTCGGTACCTGAAAACGCATCTGGTGATATAGACGAGTGTCTGTGGATATCAAACCGCAAAAAGACTATTTAAATAAGAATCATGCGTGTCTCTGTGCGAATAAATAACTTATACGCACGGTTTACCTCTCACACACACACACACACACACACACTCTCAGAATCGCGTGTGACGGTCGCATGTTTCCATCTCTGCACGAACGTCATCTCCAGAGCACTGAGAGTCACTTTATGAGTATTTTACCGTTTCATTTGAGAAAAACTACCATCATAAACACACACAAACTCAAAGGTCTTCACGTCAAAATAAAAGTTTGGCTTGACCAATACATCACTGTTGTACAGTTTAATTCAGGGACGTCTTACGTACGTAATAATAATAAATTAACAAAACTTTATTTTTTAACTAATAAATGACCATTTTAAACCGTATAAAGCTCAGTTGTGCAGCTTTGTTTGACATAAAAAGTTGAATTAAATTAAAAGATAAATTAAATTAATGTCTTATGTCACAGTTGATTACCAGAAGATCACACAACACACAATTTGTGGGAAATCTTTTCACAAAATTTAAGTAAAAAGAAAAAAAATAATAATAATATGGTTAATTTTATGAATTAAATTAAGTAGCT
>JARQWZ010005030.1:32500-45000 GCA_033150135.1 Gobio occitaniae
TGTGTGTACGGTTCGCAGTTATATTCACTGATGATCGGGCGAAATGATACAGAAATAACATTCCAGTCAATGGCGGGTGGATGAGAGATGAATCATTGTGTTTGTTTGATAAAGGCATTTTGCGAGTCCTGTGAGCGTTTCCCCAGACGCTTTCAAAACAAAGCTGAAGCTCATTAAATATGCAAATCTTATCCAATCATAGCCGTGGGCGTTTACTTCCAAGTCTTCAGTGCCCATCAAAACCCGGCGTTTTTCAGAGAGCCTCAAAACCAGGGCAGAAAAGAGCCTATTACTTATTCATTATCATACTTCTGAATGTAAAAACCACGCAAACGTCATAAGTTGACCTCAGACAACAGTATAAAAAAAATTAAAAAGCCAGTTCATGACACCTTTAAACAATAGGTTTACATGCATCCAATGTCAAAAAACACTTTTTCTCACAATATCTATCCCAGCATCAGCTCTCACAGTGTCTGATACGGTTCATTAAAGAATTCAGTCTCTCTAAACCCGCCTTTGGTCCAGTCTGTTGTGATTGGTCTACTCTGCTCTGATTGGTCAGATGGCACAGTACTTTCACCTACGTCTAGCGTGACCTTTCCGACGTGATTGTGCAATCGGCAGTGCAAGATGAGCAATTCTATTCCTCGTCTGGGATTGGTCAGAGCCTCTGAAACTGCAGTGATTTGGACCTTCAACCGTTGGTTCCCATTGAAGTCCATTATGTGCAGAAAAATCCTGGAATGTTTTCCTCAAAAAACGTAATTTCTTTTCGACTGAAGAAAGAAAGTCATCAACATCTTGGATGAGATCGGGGTGAGGAAATTATCAGGACTGGGGATGTCACAGTACCAACATTCCTGTAGTCGGTACCAATACCATCATAATTTTACGGTACTCAGTACCAATTTAGGGACCTCAGCTAAGTTTTTTTATTTATTTAACTATTTTTAAAAAATGTATTATGTTTATTATTTATGATAATAATCATAAGTAAATAATACATACACATTTAAAGGCTGTATGCTGTTTAAAAGTAAACATTGTTTATAAAAAAAGTCTCATCTAGGCTTAATTATTATTATTAGTAGAGACGTATTATTATTAGAGACGAAGTTAAATCTACAGTAGCCTAATATATTCTGTCAATTTCAATTTTTTTAAACCAAACTTTTATTTTGACGGGTTGCAGAGAAGACCTTTGAGTGTCTGTGTCATATGGATGACACGATTTCATTGGCTTCCGCTGACGAGAGTTGAAGCTTTCGGAGGCCGCACACGGCACTGATCTCTTGCGCAGATTTGGGACAGAGTCTGCGCGGTAGAGAGCAGGAAATAGAGGCGCGATTATCAAAAGCCCGCCCACACTCTCACAGATGCAGAACAACTAGAAATGGAAATGTAGAAATTAAAGCTAAAGCTCCAATCTCCTCCCAAAAATCCAGAAAAAGTCTGTTAGTGCTTTAGTGACAACTTCACTCAGAGAAGCCGTCAATCTCAGCTGTCAATCATGACGTCACACTCCCCGTTTTTATAGCATCAAATAACTCACTAAAACTATATTGATAAAAACTGCCTAAAATGACAGAAACCATCTTTAGGAAACAATTTTTGGAGGTAATTAAATTATTTCGTTTGTCTCGCGTCCATTGTAATATATAGAGGGGTGGGGCTTATTAGCTATATTGGGACCGGCCACCAGGGGGCGATCGAGGCGCGGAGGCTTCAGTTTCTGAGAGGAGTGCGGCAGGCTTGGTCTGTGTTCATGATACGACAGTTTTCTCAAATGAAACGTTAAATTCTTATGAAGTGACGGTTTATGAGTTTGTGTCCTCATATAGTGACACACGGCAGAGACTACAAAGACAGCGAGTGTCACGCGTGTGTGTGTGCGCATCGCCTGACCGCCCGTCATTCACACAGAGATGCAGAACATGCAGGAGTAATATTTAAATAGTATTTTGCAGTTTAATATTCACAGACACTAGTATATATTCGGCTACAGTCTACTTGGGAGTCGGTCCTACCGGTACTACAGAAATGCTGTCACATTTTTATAATTTCAGTACCGACTTGGTACCGTAGTACCGGTACTTGTGACATCCCTAATCAGGACATAAGAACATCTGACTGTACATGAATCATATCAGAAATCGCTGATCTCAGATCAGGCATCAGAATGAACACGGTTTCTCACTTGTTGTGGCTTTACTGTCGAGTCCATATCGTAAACGTCTGTTTGCAAAGACTGATTTCCCAAAAAATCCACAGTGAAATGTAGCAAATACAAATAAATAATGCTCGACTGAGACATTCACATTGTTGAGAGTAAATAAGCTCATTCCTAGCGTTAGGATCCTTTGGAAGGGAATGTTATCTTGAGTCGCTCTTCTCTCCTCGTCATCTCACTAACACTCAAGTGGGCGGAATCAAAGTTGCGATGATGATTTTCTTCTGCAAAAAAGTCGTTCTCTGGGCTTGGTTACAATAAAAGCAGTTTTTTTTTACTTACAGGATATTCTTATAGTATGATGACCTCTTATACGTCAAAAACTCAATGTGATTTCTCAAATCATGATCCCAAGCATGTTGCCAAAAGTGCTTTTGTTATGTTTAATCTTACACTCTAAAAAATGCTGGGTTAAAAATAACCCAAGTTGGGTTGAAAATGGACTAACCCAGCAATTGGGTTGTTTTAACCCAGCGATTGACTACATGAATCACATCAGAAATCACTGATCTCAGATCAGGCATCAGAATGAACACGGTTTCTCACATGTTGTGGCGTTACTGTCGAGTCCAATCGTAAACGTCTGTTTGCAAAGACTGATTTCCCAAAAAATCCACAGTGAAATGTAGCGAACACAAATAAATAATGCTCGACTGAGACATTCACATTGTTGAGAGTAAATAAGCTCATTCCCAGCATCAGGACCCTCTGGAAGGTGATGTTATTTGTAGTCGCTCTTCTCTCCTCGTCATCTCACTAACACTCCAGTGGGCGGGGCCAAAGTTGCGATGATGATTTTCTTCTGCAAAAAAGTCGTTCTCTGGGCTTGGTTACAATAAAAGCAGTTTTTTTTTACTTACAGGATATTCTTATAGTATGATGACCTCTTATACGTCAAAAACTCAATGTGATTTCTCAAATCATGATCCCAAGCGTGTTTCCCAAAAGTGCTTTTGTTATGTTTAATCTTACACTCTAAAAAATGCTGGGTTAAAAATAACCCAAGTTGGGTTGAAAATGGACTAACCCAGCAATTAGGTTGTTTTAACCCAGCGATTGACTGTACATGAATCATATCAGAAATCACTGATCTCAGATCAGGCATCAGAATGAACACGGTTTCTCACATGTTGTGGCGTTACTGTCGAGTCCATATCGTAAACGTCTGTTTGCAAAGCCTGATTTCCCAAAGAATCGAAAGTGTTGAAATGTGGCAAATACAAATAAATAATGCTCGACTGAGACATTCACATTATTGAGAGTAAATAAGCTCATTCCTAGCGTTAGGATCCTTTGGAAGGGAATGTTATCTTGAGTCGCTCTTCTCTCCTCGTCATCTCACTAACACTCAAGTGGGCGGGGCCAAAGTTGCGATGATGATTTTCTTCTGCAAAGAAGTCGTTCTCTCGGCTTGGTTACAATAAAAGCAGTTTTTTTTTAACTTACAGGATATTCTTGTAGTATGATGACATCAAAATACGCCAAAAACTCAAATTATGATCCCAAGCATAGGGTTAGGGTTAATTGCGATGATGAAGTAGGCGTTGATTTTGTTCTGCAAACAAGTCGTTCTCTGGGCTTGGCAGTTTTTTTTTAACTTACAGGATATTATTATAGTATGATGACCTCTTATATATCAAAAGCTCAAGGAAAATGTGATTTCTCAATTCATGATCCCAAGCGTGTTTCCCAAAAGTGCTATTGTTATGTTTAATCTTACACTCTAAAAAATGCTGGGTTAAAAACAACCCAAGTTGGGTTGAAAATGGACAAACCCAGCAATTGGGTTGTTTTAACCCAACGATTGGGTTGTTTTAAGCAAACATTTGACCCAACCGCTGGGTTAAAACAACCCAATTGTTGGGTTTGTCCATTTTCAACCCAACTTGGGTTGTTTTTAACCCAGTATTTTTTTAGAGTGTAAGCCTGCTTCACCAGTTGTGTCGTAGACGTGTGTGAGTTGGGATGCACACACAGATGAAACTGAAGCTTTACTGTATTCGCACCTCTCAAGCTTTCGCACATGCTCATAATCACATCTGAACACGGGCGAGATTCACGCACACCCTGACCTACAATATGAACGTGTGAGGCCGGGAAAGCACTGTCCGATTTCCCTGTTGGGATCCTCACACCGTCTGTCTCTGTCCATACGTGCCCAGACACATTTCACACACAGAGAATCGCCAGCCCGAGCAGAGGCATCGCATCCTGGCTCTAAACGCGTCAAATAAGCAAGTGTTTGATATCTCGGGTAATCCTGTTCACCAGGCCGGCGTAAGAGCATTACGGAGCAGTCATGACATGTTTTATAATTGCTTAAGTTAATGAGAATTAATTCTATCGCATCTAATCTAGTTGACTCACACATGCTCTTGCAGGATTAGCCGTGAGATTGCCGGCAGGGGTTGAGCCCGAGGCGAACGCTTCGCACGTTATCATCTCAAATCAAAGACTTCTCACCTTGAAATGGCGTGGGAGAGAAAGACACGGAGAAGCCTGATAATAGAGAGACGTGTTGGAAAAATTCTTCTAAACTGTCCTGAAACTACTCCTGGTTTAAAGTCAACTTTCAGATGAGATAATTACATGCAAGTGGGTGAAAAAATTACCTATGCAATGAAATTATGATTAAAAATCACACTATGACCAAAACAACGAGGATTGCATAAAATTAAAACTGAACTGAAATAAAATAACATATAAAAAGTGATCGTATTTAATTTCTGCCAGTTGCAAAGGCAACATTCATCATTTTTGTATACTTAATGTGCTAAAACTAAAACATTTATAAATATACATAATTTTAAAAAACTAGTAAAAATGAGAAAAACACACAAGAAGATTAATAAAACTTTAACTACATTAAAATAAAATGTTAATAAATGAAATCAAAATGAACGCTAACTAATAAATACATTTAAAAAATGAATAAATAAGCTATTATTATTTTTGTATAGTTTTTTTAAAAATGAATTTATTAGTTTAAATCAATCAATAAAAATGACAAAAACACAATACAATTTATAAAATAAAATAAATAATAAATGAAATCAAAATGAACACTAACTGAAATAAAAAATAAATGAAAAAAGTACAATAAAATAAATAAGCTAGTTGCCAAGGAACCATTTATTATTTTCGTTTAGTTCGACTAAAATAAAAAATAATTAATTCATAAATAAAAATAATTAAATCAATAAAAATAACAAAAACACACAACTAAATTAATAAAACTTTAACTAAAATAAAAATAAAAATATGAATAAATGAAATAAAAAAGAACACTAACTGAAATAAAATTAATAAAAAATAAATTAAAAAATTAAATAAAATAAATAAGCTAGCTGTCAAGGAAACATTTAATATTTTTGTATAGTTTAACTTAAAGTACTAAAATAACTAAAAATAAGACTAAAATAAAAATGTATTTAAAAAAATCTATAAAAAATAACAAAAAACACACAACAAAATTAATAAAACTTTAACTAAAATGAAAATAATAATATTAATAAATGAAATCAAAATAATAATGCTAACTGAAATAAAATTTAGAAAAATATAAAATAAATAAGTTAGTTGCCAAGGTACCATTTATTATGTTTGTAAAGTTTAACTTAAAGTACAAAAATAACTCAAACTAAGAGTGGAATAAAAAAATTATGAATTAATTTAAATTAATTTAAATAATATAAAAATCAATATATATATATGTATATATATATATATATATATATATATATATATATATATATATATATATATATATATATATATATATATATATATATATATATAAACTAATAAAATGACAAAAACACACACGAAATTAATAAAACTTAAACTAAAATTAAAATTAAAATTAAAATAAAATGAAAATATAAAAATAAAATAAATCAAAATGAACACTAACTGAATAGAAGGCAAGAGACGGTGTTGCCTGATAATAGTATAATAATACTTCCTGAAACTATACTTTCAGATAAGATACTTACATTTGAGATTGTTTAAAATGTACCTATATGATTTATTTAATATGAGATTATAATGTATGATTAAAAACACACTGCACAAAACAATGATGGTGTCGGTATTAAACTGAAAGCATCATCTTTCATGCAACTGAATCAAAAAGTAATTAAACTGCAATATTTCAGCAAAACAAATATGCAAGACATCCGATTCATTAGTCGCTATAGATAAATAAACTAGAAGAATAACAGATAATAAAGTTAAAATAATATTATAACAATTAAAAGCTTGCAATATAAACAGCCTAGGACAGATGAAATAATCTCTGTTCATCATTTACACACGGACGGTAGAGGAGTTATGTTTCATAATGTATGTAATTATCATCTTGTCCAATGCTATTACCGTCTCATATCCCATTAAAGTGTGAGAAACCTGTGCAAACGGTTCAGTGCATGAGTCAACTCTCCGAATGAGATCCACCAATAGCAAACCACAAACATCCAATCAATTCCCCACAGACGCAGTCAAGCCCCGCCCTACATTTGTTCTTGTTTGAGAAGCGATTCACTCGATATACGACACAATAGAGAAGAAAAGACCAGCGCAACTGACTTTTAATGTAGAATCTTTTCTTCGTGTTTCTCTTAAAGCTGCACTATTGCTGCGTCCCAATTCGCATACTATCCGTACTAAATAGTTTTTTATTTGAACTGTGACGATGATTGACAGTGCAGTTTAAATGTGACGGGATGCACGTAACTAGGTTAAAACTACCCAATCGGCGGTTAAAACAACCCAATCGCCAGGTTAAAACAACCCAATCTCTGTGTTAAAACAACCCAATCACCGGGTTAAAACAACCCAATCGCCGGGTTAAAACAACTCAATCACTGGGTGAAAACAACCCAATCACCGGGTTAAAACAACTCAATCGTCGGTTAAAACAACCCAATCCCTGTGTTAAAACAACCCAATCATCGGGTTTAAACAACCCAATCTCCGGGTTAAAGCAACCCAATTGCCAGGTTAAAACAACCCAATCGCCGGGTTAAAACAACCCATTCGCCAAACAACCCAATCGCCGAGTTAAAACAACCCCAACCCAATCGCCGGGTTTAAACAACCCAATCGCTGGTTAAAACAACCCAATCGCTGGTTAAAACAACCCAATCTCCGGGTTAAAACAACCCAATCGCTGGTTAAAACAACCCAATCGCTGGTTAAAACAACCCAATCATCGGGTTTAAACAACCCAATCCCTGTGTTAAAACAACCCAATCATCGGGTTTAAACAACCCAATCCCTGTGTTAAAACAACCCAATCATCGGGTTTAAACAACCCAATCTCCGGGTTAAAGCAACCCAATCTCTGTGTTTAAACAACCCAATCGCTGGTTAAAACAACCCAATCGCTGGTTAAAACAACCCAATCATCGAGTTAAAACAACCCAATCCCTGTGTTTAAACAACCCAATCTCCGGGTTAAAGCAACCCAATTGCCAAGTTAAAACTACCCAATTGCCAGTTAAAACAACCCAATCGCCGGGTTAAAACAACCCAATCGCCGGGTTAAAACAACCCAATCGCTGGGTTAAAGCAACCCAATCGCCAGGTTAAAACAACCCAATTGCCAGGTTAAAACTACCCAATCGGCGGTTAAAACAACCCAATCGCCAGGTTAAAACAACCCAATCTCTGTGTTAAAACAACCCAATCACCGGGTTAAAACAACCCAATCGCCAGGTTAAAACAACTCAATCACTGGGTGAAAACAACCCAATCACCGGGTTAAAACAACTCAATCGTCGGTTAAAACAACCCAATCATCGGGTTTAAACAACCCAATCTCTGGGTTAAAGCAACCCAATTGCCAGGTTAAAACAACCCAATCGCCGGGTTAAAACAACCCATTCGCCAAACAACCCAATCGCCGAGTTAAAACAACCCCAACCCAATCGCCGGGTTTAAACAACCCAATCGCTGGTTAAAACAACCCAATCGCTGGTTAAAACAACCCAATCTCCGGGTTAAAACAACCCAATCGCTGGTTAAAACAACCCAATCCCTGTGTTAAAACAACCCAATCATCGGGTTTAAACAACCCAATCCCTGTGTTAAAACAACCCAATCATCGGGTTTAAACAACCCAATCCCTGTGTTAAAACAACCCAATCATCGGGTTTAAACAACCCAATCTCCGGGTTAAAGCAATCCAATCTCTGTGTTTAAACAACCCAATCGCTGGTTAAAACAACCCAATCGCTGGTTAAAACAACCCAATCGCTGGTTAAAACAACCCAATCATCGGGTTAAAACAACCCAATCCCTGTGCTAAAACAACCCAATCATCGGGTTTAAACAACCCAATCTCCGGGTTAAAGCAACCCAATTGCCAGGTTAAAACAACCCAATCGCCAAACAACCCAATCGCCGAGTTAAAACAACCCAATCCCTGTGTTAAAACAACCCAATCATCGGGTTTAAACAACCCAATCTCCGGGTTAAAGCAACCCAATTGCCAGGTTAAAACTACCCATTCGCCAAACAACCCAATCGCCGAGTTAAAACAACCCCAACCCAATCGCCGGGTTAAAACAACCCAATCGCTGGTTAAAACAACACAATCGCTGGTTAAAACAACCCAATCTCCGGGTTAAAACAACCCAATCGCTGGTTAAAACAACCCAATCGCTGGTTAAAACGACCCAATCCCTGTGTTAAAACAACCCGATCATCGGGTTTAAACAACCCAATCTCCGGGTTAAAACAACCCAATCGCTGGTTAAAACTACCCAATCGCTGGTTAAAACAACCCAATCTCCGGGTTAAAACAACCCAATCGCTGGTTAAAACAACCCAATCGCTGGTTAAAACAACCCAATCCCTGTGTTAAAACAACCCAATCATCGGGTTTAAACAACCCAATCCCTGTGTTAAAACAACCCAATCATCGGGTTTAAACAACCCAATCCCTGTGTTAAAACAACCCAATCATCGGGTTTAAACAACCCAATCTCCGGGTTAAAGCAATCCAATCTCTGTGTTTAAACAACCCAATCGCTGGTTAAAACAACCCAATCGCTGGTTAAAACAACCCAATCGCTGGTTAAAACAACCCAATCATCGGGTTAAAACAACCCAATCCCTGTGCTAAAACAACCCAATCATCGGGTTTAAACAACCCAATCTCCGGGTTAAAGCAACCCAATTGCCAGGTTAAAACAACCCAATCGCCAAACAACCCAATCGCCGAGTTAAAACAACCCAATCCCTGTGTTAAAACAACCCAATCATCGGGTTTAAGCAACCCAATCTCCGGGTTAAAGCAACCCAATTGCCAGGTTAAAACTACCCATTCGCCAAACAACCCAATCGCCGAGTTAAAACAACCCCAACCCAATCGCCGGGTTAAAACAACCCAATCGCTGGTTAAAACAACACAATCGCTGGTTAAAACAACCCAATCTCCGGGTTAAAACAACCCAATCGCTGGTTAAAACAACCCAATCGCTGGTTAAAACGACCCAATCCCTGTGTTAAAACAACCCGATCATCGGGTTTAAACAACCCAATCTCCGGGTTAAAACAACCCAATCGCTGGTTAAAACTACCATATCGCCGGGCTTTTATTATGCCACAGGCGCCTCTTCCGCTCCTCCGCTCATGAGTGTGAGGTAACGCAGCTCTGCTGATCATATTAGACTCATCTGAGTGTGTTGATGATGGGATGGCGTGACTCTGTGTGTTCTCTCGCCGCTGCTATGACACTTGTTCACACTGCAGTGAGAGGAAAGCGTTTCTGCTGAATAAAACTGCAAACTAAAGCAGATATGATGTCATCGACAGGCCACGCCCTCACACGTCCCGCTTCCTTCGTTAAAAGAGCATCTCACGATTTACAAACAGTTGGAAACATTTGGGATATTGTAAGTACTCGACTGAACACAATATATAACACTGGCCTAATGGTGTTTGGATATTTTACTGCAAAAAATGTTACATAGTGCACCTTTAATTTGTCGTGTTTGAATCACAGATTTGTATCTATTTAGGACCAGTTTAATGAAATCCCAGTAAAATGTATTAATTAATTAATTTTTATTCCACTCTTAGTTTGAGTTATTGTAGTACTTTAAGTTAAACGACACAGAGATGTTTCCTTGGCAACGAGCTGTATTTTGAGTGTTGTGTGTGTTCATAAGCAGCGTGTTTTGACACGTCGCTCTGCTCCGCCTCGCTGCCCATTCGCTCCAAATCTTTAATTAACACTTGGCAATTATGTGCATTTCCTCGGGGGCTGATAAATGAAAACTTTAAAGCTGATTATATTCTGATGTTCTGACGCCTGGAGTTTGTGTGAGAGAGGAAGCGTCTCTTATTCTGTAGCAGCCGCTGCTCCTCAAACCTGAGGTTATCCTCTCCGGTCATCTGGCTCTGATCTCAGCTCTTCTGCCCAGCTCCACTGTCCTCGCCTCGGTCACTCGCTTTCATCTGAAGCCTCTCTGGAGGAACTCATGGGAATCTGGGCGGAATAGATCTATGGCAGATGTGATGTGTTTTACAGGGGTATTATCATTAACTAAAACTAAACTAAACTAAAACCATAACTTGCTTGGATAAAAATAAACCTTAACGGAAATAAAATAAGAAGTAAACTTGGGTATAGCTTAACTTCATACTCAAACAACTTGGGTTAGGTTGGGTTGAAAATGGACAAACCCAACAATAGTTTTTTTTGGGGGGTCTCCGGGTTAAAAAAAACCAATCACCAGTTAAAACAACCCAATCGCCTTTTAAAACAACCCAATCGCCAGTTAAAACAACCCAATCATCTTTTGAAACAACCCAATCGCCGGGTTAAAACAACCAACCTAATCGCCAGTTAAAACAACCCAATCACCTTTTAAAACAACCCAATCGCCAGATTTAAACAACCCAATCGCTGTGCTAAAACAACCCAATCGCTGGGTTAAAACAACCCACTCGCGGGGTTAAAACATCCCAATCGCCGGGCTAAAATATCCCAATCGCTGTGCTAAAACAACCCAATCGCTGGGCTAAAACATCCCAATCGCTGGGCTAAAACAACCCAATCGCTGGGCTAAAACATCCCAATCGCTGGGCTAAAATATCCCAATCGTCGGGCTAAAACATCCCAATCGCTGGGTTAAAACATCCCAATCGCTGTGCTAAAACATCCCAATCCCCGGACTAAAACATCCCAAAAAACAACCCAATCGCTGTGCTAAAACAACCCAATCGCCGGGCTAAAACATCCCAATCGCCGGGCTAAAACATCCCAATCGTCGGGCCAAAATATCCCAATTGCCGGGCTAAAACATCCCAATTGCCGGGCTAAAATATCCCATTCGTCGGGCTAAAACATCCCAATCGCTGTGCTAAAACATCCCAATCGCTGGGCTAAAACATCCCAATCGCCGGGCTAAAATATCCCAACCACCGGGCAAAAACATCCCTGTCACCAGGCTAAAATATCCCAGTCGCCAGGCTAAAATATCCCAACCACCGGGCTAAAACATCCCAATCGCTGGGCTAAAACATCCCAATCGCCGGGCTAAAATATCCCAATCGCTGGGCTAAAACATCCCAATCGCCGGGCTAAAACATCCCAATCGCTGGGCTAAAACAACCCAATCGCTGGGCTAAAACATCCCAATCGCCGGGCTAAAATATCCCAATCGCTGGGCTAAAACAACCCAATCGCTGGGCTAAAACAACCCAATCGCCGGGCTAAAACATCCCAATCGCCGGGCTAAAACATCCCAATCGCTGGGCTAAAACATCCCAATCACCGGGCTAAAATATCCCAATCGCAGGGTTAAAACAACCCAATCGCTGGGCTAAAACATCCCAATCGCTGGGCTAAAACATCCCAATCGCCGGGCTAAAATATCCCAATCGCTGGGCTAAAACAACCCAATCGCCGGGCTAAAACATCCCAATCACCGGGCTAAAACATCCCAATCGCTGGGCTAAAACATCCCAATCGCTGGGCTAAAACATCCCAATCGCCGGGCTAAAACATCCAAATCGTCCGGCTAAAACATCCCAATCGCTGGGCTAAAACATCCCAATCGCTGGGCTAAAACATCCCAATCGCTGGGCTAAAACATCCCAATCGCTGGGCTAAAACATCCCAATCGCCGGGCTAAAACATCCCAATCGCTGGGCTAAAACAACCCAATCGCTGGGCTAAAACATCCCAATCGCCGGGCTAAAATATCCCAATCGCTGGGCTAAAACAACCCAATCGCTGGGCTAAAACAACCCA
>JARQWZ010005030.1:57500-65000 GCA_033150135.1 Gobio occitaniae
CTCATAAATAATATGGTAAACAGAACGAAATAATGTACAAAACTGATATTCTCGTCAATGTGTCCGTCTGGCGGAGCAGATATAGATGCAATTAGATAGACAGATAGATAGATAGATAGATAGATAGATAGATAGATAGATAGAGATAGATAGATAGATAGATAGATAGATAGATAGATAGATAGATAGATAGATAGATAGATAGATAGATAGATAGATAGATAGATAGATAGATAGATAGATAGATAGATAGATAGATAGATAGATAGATAGATAGATTAATTGTCCTCTGGGGAAAGTTGTTTTCATAGTAAAAATTTCTTCATCAGCTACGGAATCATGGTATTCATGCATGCTTTTAGTTTGTTTTATTTTTACGATGGAGCGCTAGACGCTTTTTTGCCTCGACTTTGATGTCCGACCATTTCTTTTTTATTTCGGCGATGGTCTGAGGTTGTGAGGCTTCAGCATTTACAGCGTCTGCAACCTTTTGCCACTCAAGTGCCTTTTTGGCATTAGTAATGCCCACACTGTGCCCTCAAAACAACATTTATCTCCTCTTTTCCACCTCGCCAACTATAACTTCTACTTCACATTCAGTGAAGTTACGTTTTTTTGATTTCCTCTCTGTGTTTGCCATGATTTCGCAATCTATGAATATTAACTTGTGGGCGTTCACGGACTATTTATGGGCAACTATGGGCGTGACATGAAGCTGCAAAAGGTGCCCTACATTTAGTATTGATTGTGATTTATTAAGAGAAAACTGCGTAGGATGTGTGTGCGCACGGTTTTATAAATCCGAATATTTCTGTGCGTACGCACGTCCTATGTTTCATCCGTACGCCACTTCTGACGCAAATCCTACGCAAAGTTTTAAAAATGATGCCCCTGATTGTGACGGCTAGATGACTGGGTCAGAGCATCTCCAAAACTGCAGCTCTTGTGGGGCGTTCCTGGTCTGAAGTAGAGTTTAGATCGGGCTCAAAAAATCAAGCCCGTTGTGTCCAAGCCTGGCCCGGCCCGACGTATTAAAGGGTTAGTTCACCCAAAGATGAAAATTCTGTCATTAATTCCTCACCCTCATGTCGTTCGACACCCGTCAGACCTCCGTTCATCTTCAGACACAAATGAAGATATTTTAGTGTAAAGCTGATGCTGAGAAAGGCTTCAGATCGGCCTCCATTGGCATTCAGTACATTTACACTCACAAGACCCATAAAAGGCACTAAAAACGTCATTACAAAGTCCATCTCACCACAGTGACTCTACAATAATCTTACGATGCGACGACAATAGTTTTTGTGCGCAAAAAAAAATCTAAATAACACCTTTATCCAACTTGTTCTTGTGTTCCGTGTGTGTCTCCACGACGCATGCGCGAGAATATGACGTAGCGCCGGCGTTCGGGAATCCATGAAATGCACAGTTTAGCCCCATTTTGAGAACTACGCCGAGACCTAAAGCACGATCAATGTAGAATTCAACAGCTGAGACACGCGCGTCTTCCTCTGCTCGTAAACAAATCTCTTCTGGGTCATGTGTCTGAACGCCGGATCTGCTCATATTCTCGCGCATGCGTCGTGGAGACACACACGGAAGACAAGAACAAGTTGGATAAAGGTGTTATTTTGATTTGTTTTGCGCACAAAAACTATTGTCGTCGCATCGTAAAATTATTGTAGAGTCACTGTGGTGAGATGGACTTTGTAACGACGTTTTAAGTGCCTTTTATGGGTCTTGTGAGTGTAAATGTACTGAATGCCAATGGAGGCCTATCTGAAGCCTTTCTCAGCATCAGCTTTACACTAAAATATCTTCATTTGTGTCTGAAGATGAACGGAGGTCTGACGGGTGTCCAACCACATGAGGGTGAGGAATTAATGACAGAATTTTCACTTTTGGGTGAACCAATCCTTTAACTGTAATTATGAGCCCAAGCCCGATTTAAACCCAACCATTTTTTAATACATGTGCGTTCTGACCAGAACGAGCCTGTAATGAGCGAAGCGGACCGGTGTGACGCTCAGCTCAATAATCCGCTCTATGCAGGCGCGCGCTCATGAAACGCTCACCGGTAAAATTACATTCACTCAAATCCCGCTCACACATGACATTTACTCAGTCCCGCCGCTGGCCGTTTTGATGCCCTAAGCGCGATCACTCTATGATGCTCGCCGTGGTGCATTTATCTGTACTGTAGCCTACTATACTTGTTGTAGCCATAAACAATGTATTTTGTTTCATATTTATGTTTAAATATTATGAAGTTATTTTTTGAAGTTTATCTGATTATGAAAAGTGCAAAGATGCGAGTGGGTCAGAAATGATTTTGGTGGTTATTATATTTTGTATAATATTAAAGGTCCCGTTTTTCCTGTGTTTTTGAAGCTTTGATTGTGTTTACAGTGTGCAATATAACATGTGTTCTTGTTTTGCGTGTAAAAAAACACAGTATTTTTCACACAATTTACTGATCTGTATACCGCTGTCTTCACTGTCCTAAAAACGGCTTGAAAGATTTCCTCGTCTATGAAGTCCCTCCTTCAGAAATACGTAACGAGTTCTGATTGGGCCAGCGGTTCCCGTGTTGTGATTCGACAGCAGCTTAGCGCACGTTTCCCGGAAAGGTCACGCCTCTTACCATAACGGGGAGATGCATGTGCTCAAAGTACAGCATCCCTGGCCAAACAAAGGTGATTTGACTCCGGGATGGAAATAACATCTTCTCAACAACATGGCGACAAACGCAACCGAACGCAACACTTCCTCTTCTCCACGAGGGAGCAACAAGACCACGCCCCTTTTTTTGCGTATTCTTGTGGGCGGAGGTTAGTCGACAAACTGTTCTACTGACGTCATTAAAGCAGGAAGTACAGGGATGTAGAACAAACCGGCCGTTCGCTGTAGGCTTTGAAAGGGAGCTTCTGTTAAATAAAATATCTCGCTTGGCATTGAACTTTGAGCTTTATAATTTTACAGGTATTATTTATGCTCTGACAGCAACATTACACACTAACTAAAGTTTGAAAAATGGGATCATGAAGAACAGGACCTTTAAGTTTTGTTTTATAGAAAACCTTTCTTTAAAGTGAATTTCGTTTTGTATAAATTGTATCTTAATTTGAATCAATGTTTCATCAGCCAATTGTCTGGATTTAATAAATAAGAAGCAAATAGGCTATAGCAGACAACAATCGTGACATGAAGGATCACGACTGCTCTTGTCTCATAAATAAACCCAAACTCAGCCTCACAGACATGAGAAATATGTGTATAGAAAGCTTGAAATGTCCACTTTTAAACGAAACTATTCAAAACCAAAAGAAATAGTTAAGCAAAGCAGGTCGGGTCAAGTTCGGGCTCGGGCAGAGAATCTAAACTCTAGTCTGCAGTGGTCAGTCTCTATCAAAAGTGCTCCAAGGAAGGAACAGTGGAGAACCGGCCACAGGGTCATGGAGGACCAGTGGAGAACCGGCCACAGGGTCATGGAGGACCAGTGGAGAACCGGCCACAGGGTCATGAAGGACCAGTGGAGAACCGGCCACAGGGTCATGGAGGACCAGTGGAGAACCGGCCACAGGGTCATGGAGGACCAGTGGAGAACCGGTCACAGGGTAATGAAGGACCAGTGGAGAACCGGCCACAGGGTCATGGAGGACCAGTGGAGAACCGGTCACAGGGTAATGAAGGACCAGTGGAGAACCAGCCACAGGGTCATGAAGGACCAGTGGAGAACCGGCCACAGGGTCATGGAGGACCAGTGGAGAACCGGCCACAGGGTCATGGAGGACCAGTGGAGAACCGGCCACAGGGTCATGAAGGACCAGTGGAGAACCGGCCACAGGGTCATGGAGGACCAGTGGAGAACCGGCCACAGGGTCATGAAGGACCAGTGGAGAACCGGCCACAGGGTCATGAAGGACCAGTGGAGAACCGGCCACAGGGTCATGGAGGACCAGTGGAGAACCGGCCACAGGGTCATGAAGGACCAGTGGAGAACCGGCCACAGGGTCATGGAGGACCAGTGGAGAACCGGCCACAGGGTCATGAAGGACCAGTGGAGAACCGGCCACAGGGTCATGGAGGACCAGTGGAGAACCGGCCACAGGGTCATGAAGGACCAGTGGAGAACCGGCCACAGGGTCATGAAGGACCAGTGGAGAACCGGCCACAGGGTCATGAAGGAACAGTGGAGAACCGGCCACAGGGTCATGAAGGACCAGTGGAGAACCGGCCACAGGGTCATGGAGGACCAGTGGAGAACCGGCCACAGGGTCATGAAGGACCAGTGGAGAACCGGCCACAGGGTCATGAAGGACCAGTGGAGAACCGGCCACAGGGTCATGAAGGACCAGTGGAGAACCGGCCACAGGGTCATGGAGGACCAGTGGAGAACCGGCCACAGGGTCATGAAGGACCAGTGGAGAACCGGCCACAGGGTCATGGAGGACCAGTGGAGAACCGGCCACAGGGTAATGAAGGACCAGTGGAGAACCGGCCACAGGGTCATGGAGGACCAGTGGAGAACCGGCCACAGGGTCATGAAGGACCAGTGGAGAACCGGCCACAGGGTCATGGAGGACCAGTGGAGAACCGGCCACAGGGTAATGAAGGACCAGTGGAGAACCGGCCACAGGGTCATGGAGGACCAGTGGAGAACCGGCCACAGGGTCATGGAGGACCAGTGGAGAACCGGCCACAGGGTCATGAAGGACCAGTGGAGAACCGGCCACAGGGTCATGGAGGACCAGTGGAGAACCAGCCACAGGGTCATGGAGGACCAGTGGAGAACCGGCCACAGGGTCATGGAGGACCAGTGGAGAACCGGCCACAGGGTCATGAAGGACCAGTGGTCAGTCGAAAGTTTACTTGATAATGTTTTAAATATGGATATTTTTCTTACACAAACGCGTCGATTCACTTCAGAAGGCCTTTATTAACACCCCAGAGCCGTGTGGAGCAGTTATATGATGGACAGATGCACTTTTTATGACTTCAAAAACAGAGCAACTATGAATCCAATTCTAATGCTTGGATTAGCCTGGACTTTTGTAATATAACTCAGATTTTATTCATCTGAAAGAAGAATGTCATACACACCTCGGATGACTTGAGGGTGAGTAAATTATGGGCTAATTTTCATTTTTGGGTGAACTATCCCTTTAAAGGATCTGCTGCTAACATCTCGGTGCCAGATACCACAGCACACCTTCAGGGGTCTAGAGGAGTTCATGCCTCGACGGGTCAGGGACCAACACACTATTAGGTCATAATGTTATGCCTGATCGGTGTGTATATATATATATGTATAATTTTTTTTATTTTTTTTTATTTGTCCTATATGTGGTGTTTGACATCACTAGTGAAGAGGATGTCATCAGCCAATCAGTGTTGTCATGACATCATTTTCCCGAAGCTCCAGAGTCATTAGTCACATGACATTATATCCCAGGTGATTTGTTCCAAACAGTGTGAAAACAGCCTTAGAAGAGGTCGAAGGTCAGAACTGAGCACAACACTTGACACAATTTCATTTGCTTCATGTCATTGGGTAGATTCTGTTTAAATGATGAGGCATGTGACCCGTCCGCCCATCACTAATTACAGCTAGTGTGATGTGCACGCGACCTCCGACCTTGTCCCGCGGGAGCTGTGCTGGACATAATGGAAAGATAGCGCTCAGTCTATCTCTACCACAATGCTAACGCTAATCTGCATTCCTCATGCAAGCGTCTGACCCTGGCACTAGTGCATGCTGGGAAAGGAACGGAAAACTGGAGAATTTGTTTTTATTCATGAGTTATTCACTCTTGAAATTAATTTATGTAACGCCTCTTCAAGGGCTGAGGCTGTTTATGTTTATAACTTATCATTTGATGCTGGCTTTGACTTATAGTCACCATGTGATCAAAACTGACCATTCTTATTTTTTTAATGGAATATTTCAGTGTTTATTATGAATGATTTATCAGTGCACATCATTATTGTTTTAAATTCATGTGGCTCATAATCTTCATCTCTTCTGCCACCTGTCACTCACATGAGATCCACCAATAGCAAACCACAACCATCCAATCAATTCCCCACAGACACAGTCAAGCCCCGCCCTACATTTGTTCTTGTTTGACAAGCGGCAAAATAGAGAAGAAAAGACGAGCGCAACTTCCCTCTCATGATGACTTTTTGACTTCATGATGAGTTTCCTGGAGTGCACTTATAATGTTAGAATGATCAAAATTTGACATAATTTTTAAATAAAAGGCATTTTTTTCTACCCTGATTTTAGCCCTTTGATTTGAATGCTCTGTTTAAAGGGGCGTGTCTGCTGTGAGACTTCAGTGTAAACGCCCACTGCTGTGATTGACAGCTGTGAGACTTCAGTGTAAACGCCCACTGCTGTGATTGACAGCTGTGAGACTTCAGTGTAAACGCCCACTGCTGTGATTGGCCACAGTGAGACTTCAGTGTAAACGCCCACTGCTGTGATTGGCCACTGTGAGACTTCAGTGTAAACGCCCACTGCTGTGATTGGCCACTGTGAGACTTCAGTGTAAACGCCCACTGCTGTGATTGGCCACTGTGAGACTTCAGTGTAAACGCCCACTGCTGTGATTGGCCACTGTGAGACTTCAGTGTAAACGCCCACTGCTGTGATTGGCCACTGTGAGACTTCAGTGTAAATGCCCACTGCTGTGATTGGCCGCTGTAAGACTTCAGTGTAAACGCCCACTGCTGTGATTGGCCACTGTGAGACTTCAGTGTAAACGCCCACTGCTGTGATTGACAGCTGTGAGACTTCAGTGTAAACGCCCACTGCTGTGATTGGCTGACATCTTCGCATATGAAATAGCTGTGACTGAGACATTCACATTGTTGAGAGTAAATAAGCTCATTCCTAGCGTTAGGATCCTCTGGAAGATGATGTTATTTGTAGTCGCGCTTCTCTCCTCGTCATCTCACTAACACTCCAGTGGGCGGGGCCAAAGTTGCAAAGTTGATCTTCTTCTGCAGAGGCCGTCTTTCAGCTATTATTATAGTTTGATGACCTCTTATATGTCAATCTCTTATATGATTTCTCAAATCATGACCCTTTAAAAGGCAGCATAATTATGCCACTTGTAAGTAGTGATGCCTTGCACTGCTGTCTAGCTCAGTAGGGATTGGAACAGTCTCAGTTCTTCACATAAACAAGGCGTTAAGAAACGCGAGTAAACCCTCGGATAAGCGTGAGTTTAAACACCACACATGAATGCCCTCATGATTCCTGTGATTGTGTTGGGCATCAATGATTTAAATGCGGGTTCTGATGATAATTATGGTCCTGCTGCTTCTGTCAGGTCATGTGACTCGCTCCCCGTAATGAGGCCGGTTGAGCTTGATGTAACGAGGAGGGAATGAATATCCAGATTTATTTATGATGAAATGTGTTGCGTGTGTGTTCTGTGTGGTTTCACCCTCAAGTCTCTGTGATCTTCTGGTCTCTAGATCTGTTTAACT
>JARQWZ010005030.1:72500-89244 GCA_033150135.1 Gobio occitaniae
AACTGACTCTGAATCAGTCGGAGTGAGTGATGAGAGAACTGACTCTGAATCAGTCGGAGTGAGTGATGAGAGAACTGACTCTGAATCAGTTGGATGGAGTAACTCTGAATCAGTCAGAGTGAGTGATAAGAACTGACTCTGAATCAGTCGGAGTGAGTGATGAGAACTGACTCTGAATCAGTCGGAGTGAGTGATGAGAGAACTGACTCTGAATCAGTCGGAGTGAGTGATGAGAGAACTGACTCTGAATCAGTCGGAGTGAGTGATGAGAACTGACTCTGAATCAGTCGGAGTGAGTGATGAGAGAACTGACTCTGAATCAGTCGGAGTGAGTGATGAGAGAACTGACTCTGAATCAGTCGGAGTGAGTGATGAGAACTGACTCTGAATCAGTCGGAGTGAGTGATGAGAGAACTGACTCTGAATCAGTCGGAGTGAGTGATGAGAGAACTGACTCTGAATCAGTTGGATGGAGTGACTCTGAATCAGTCGGATGGAGTGATGAGAGCTGACTCTGAATCAGTTGGATGGAGTGATGAGAACTGACTCTGAATCAGTTGGATGGAGTGACTCTGAATCAGTCAGAGTGAGTGATAAGAACTGACTCTGAATCAGTCGGAGTGAGTGATGAGAACTGACTCTGAATCAGTCGGAGTGAGTGATGAGAGAACTGACTCTGAATCAGTCGGAGTGAGTGATGAGAGAACTGACTCTGAATCAGTCGGAGTGAGTGATGAGAACTGACTCTGAATCAGTCGGAGTGAGTGATGAGAGAACTGACTCTGAATCAGTCGGAGTGAGTGATGAGAGAACTGACTCTGAATCAGTCGGAGTGAGTGATGAGAACTGACTCTGAATCAGTCGGAGTGAGTGATGAGAGAACTGACTCTGAATCAGTCGGAGTGAGTGATGAGAGAACTGACTCTGAATCAGTTGGATGGAGTGACTCTGAATCAGTCGGATGGAGTGATGAGAGCTGACTCTGAATCAGTTGGATGGAGTGATGAGAACTGACTCTGAATCAGTTGGATGGAGTGATGAGAACTGACTCTGAATCAGTCGGATGGAGTGATGAGAACTGACTCTGAATCAGTCGGATGGAGTGATGAGAACTGACTCTGAATCAGTCGGATGGAGTGATGAGAACTGACTCTGAATCAGTCGGATGGAGTGATGAGAACTGACTCTGAATCAGTTGGATGGAGTGATGAGAACTGACTCTGAATCAGTCGGAGTGAGTGATGAGAACTGACTCTGAATCAGTCGGAGTGAGTGATGAGAGAACTGACTCTGAATCAGTCGGATGGAGTGATGAGAGAACTGACTCTGAATCAGTCGAATGGAGTGATGAGAGCTGACTCTGAATCAGTTGGATGGAGTGATGAGAACTGACTCTGAATCAGTCGGATGGAGTGATGAGAACTGACTCTGAATCAGTCGGAGTGAGTGATGAGAACTGACTCTGAATCAGTTGGATGGAGTGATGAGAGAACTGACTCTGAATCAGTCGGAGTGAGTGATGAGAACTGACTCTGAATCAGTCGGAGTGAGTGATGAGAGAACTGACTCTGAATCAGTCGGAGTGAGTGATGAGAGAACTGACTCTGAATCAGTCGGATGGAGTGATGAGAGAACTGACTCTGAATCAGTTGGATGGAGTGATGAGAACTGACTCTGAATCAGTTGGATGGAGTGATGAGAACTGACTCTGAATCAGTCGGATGGAGTGATGAGAACTGACTCTGAATCAGTCGGATGGAGTGATGAGAACTGACTCTGAATCAGTCGGAGTGAGTGATGAGAGAACTGACTCTGAATCAGTCGGAGTGAGTGATGAGAGAACTGACTCTGAATCAGTCGGATGGAGTGATGAGAGCTGACTCTGAATCAGTTGGATGGAGTGATGAGAACTGACTCTGAATCAGTTGGATGGAGTGATGAGAACTGACTCTGAATCAGTCGGATGGAGTGATGAGAACTGACTCTGAATCAGTCGGATGGAGTGATGAGAACTGACTCTGAATCAGTCGGATGGAGTGATGAGAACTGACTCTGAATCAGTCGGATGGAGTGATGAGAACTGACTCTGAATCAGTTGGATGGAGTGATGAGAACTGGCTCTGAATCAGTCGGATGAAGTGATGAGAACTGACTCTGAATCAGTCGGATGGAGTGATGAGAACTGACTCTGAATCAGTCGGATGGAGTGATGAGAACTGACTCTGAATCAGTCGGATGGAGTGATGAGAACTGACTCTGAATCAGTCGGAGTGAATGATGAGAACTGACTCTGAATCAGTTGGATGGAGTGATGAGAGAACTGACTCTGAATCAGTCGGAGTGAGTGATGAGAACTGACTCTGAATCAGTCGGATGGAGTGATGAGAGCTGACTCTGAATCAGTTGGATGGAGTGATGAGAACTGACTCTGAATCAGTCGGATGGAGCGATGAGAACTGACTCTGAATCAGTCGGATGGAGTGATGAGAGCTGACTCTGAATCAGTTGGATGGAGTGAGGAGAACTGACTCTGAATCAGTCGGATGGAGTGATGAGAACTGACTCTGAATCAGTCGGATGGAGTGATGAGAACTGACTCTGAATCAGTCGGATGGAGTGATGAGAACTGACTCTGAATCAGTTGGATGGAGTGATGAGAACTGACTCTGAATCAGTCGGATGTAGTGATGAGAACTGACTCTGAATCAGTCGGATGGAGTGATGAGAACTGACTCTGAATCAGTCGGAGTGAGTGATGAGAACTGACTCTGAATCAGTCGGATGGAGTGATGAGAACTGACTCTGAATCAGTTGGATGGAGTGATGAGAACTGACTCTGAATCAGTTGGATGGAGTGACTCTGAATCAGTCGGAGTGAGTGATGAGAACTGACTCTGAATCAGTCGGATGGAGTGATGAGAGAACTGACTCTGAATCAGTTGGATGGAGTGATGAGAGAACTGACTCTGAATCAGTCGGATGGAGTGATGAGAGAACTGACTCTGAATCAGTTGGATGGAGTGATGAGAGAACTGACTCTGAATCAGTCGGATGGAGTGATGAGAACTGACTCTGAATCAGTCGGAGTGATGAGAACTGACTCTGAATCAGTTGGATGGAGTGATGAGAGAACTGACTCTGAATCAGTCGGATGGAGTGATGAGAGAACTGACTCTGAATCAGTCGGATGGAGTGATGAGAGAACTGACTCTGAATCAGTTGGATGGAGTGATGAGAGAACTGACTCTGAATCAGTCGGATGGAGTGATGAGAACTGACTCTGAATCAGTCGGATGGAGTGATGAGAACTGACTCTGAATCAGTCGGAGTGAATGATGAGAACTGACTCTGAATCAGTTGGATGGAGTGATGAGAGAACTGACTCTGAATCAGTCGGAGTGAGTGATGAGAACTGACTCTGAATCAGTCGGATGGAGTGATGAGAGCTGACTCTGAATCAGTTGGATGGAGTGATGAGAACTGACTCTGAATCAGTCGGATGGAGCGATGAGAACTGACTCTGAATCAGTCGGATGGAGTGATGAGAGCTGACTCTGAATCAGTTGGATGGAGTGAGGAGAACTGACTCTGAATCAGTCGGATGGAGTGATGAGAACTGACTCTGAATCAGTCGGATGGAGTGATGAGAACTGACTCTGAATCAGTCGGATGGAGTGATGAGAACTGACTCTGAATCAGTTGGATGGAGTGATGAGAACTGACTCTGAATCAGTCGGATGTAGTGATGAGAACTGACTCTGAATCAGTCGGATGGAGTGATGAGAACTGACTCTGAATCAGTCGGAGTGAGTGATGAGAACTGACTCTGAATCAGTCGGATGGAGTGATGAGAACTGACTCTGAATCAGTTGGATGGAGTGATGAGAACTGACTCTGAATCAGTTGGATGGAGTGACTCTGAATCAGTCGGAGTGAGTGATGAGAACTGACTCTGAATCAGTCGGATGGAGTGATGAGAGAACTGACTCTGAATCAGTTGGATGGAGTGATGAGAGAACTGACTCTGAATCAGTCGGATGGAGTGATGAGAGAACTGACTCTGAATCAGTTGGATGGAGTGATGAGAGAACTGACTCTGAATCAGTCGGATGGAGTGATGAGAACTGACTCTGAATCAGTCGGAGTGATGAGAACTGACTCTGAATCAGTTGGATGGAGTGATGAGAGAACTGACTCTGAATCAGTCGGATGGAGTGATGAGAGAACTGACTCTGAATCAGTCGGATGGAGTGATGAGAGAACTGACTCTGAATCAGTTGGATGGAGTGATGAGAGAACTGACTCTGAATCAGTCGGATGGAGTGATGAGAACTGACTCTGAATCAGTCGGAGTGATGAGAACTGACTCTGAATCAGTTGGATGGAGTGATGAGAGAACTGACTCTGAATCAGTCGGATGGAGTGATGAGAGCTGACTCTGAATCAGTTGGATGGAGTGATGAGAGAACTGACTCTGAATCAGTCGGATGGAGTGATGAGAACTGACTCTGAATCAGTCGGAGTGATGAGAACTGACTCTGAATCAGTTGGATGGAGTGATGAGAGAACTGACTCTGAATCAGTCGGATGGAGTGATGAGAACTGACTCTGAATCAGTTGGATGGAGTGATGAGAGAACTGACTCTGAATCAGTCGGATGGAGTGATGAGAACTGACTCTGAATCAGTCGGATGGAGTGATGAGAACTGACTCTGAATCAGTCGGATGGAGTGTGTGCATTTTCTGCATAAACACAGAATTATTAGTAACAAATCAAAAATTCTCAATATTGACTTTCTGTGAGTCGTTCCAGAGCATGAATAGAATGGCTCTGTGTCTGTAAATTGATTTCTTCCCCCGTCGCTGATATTGATGTTTGGCACTTCAGAGGCAGAGGGGATTGTGGGAACTGTTTGAGTGGGCCCTAATTCTGCTGATCCGTGGCATGTGAGGTCTCCGTCCTCTAAGCTCTGAGTGGCTTTTAGAGCTTCAGCTGTGGATTACAGAACATTTTTAATCCAAAAAAAGGGGAAGGATAGTTGGTTTGGAGCTGGTTTTTGTGTTTGTGTGATCACTTCAGGATGTGTTTAGCAGAGATTCTTTCATCTGGAGTCCGAGTCAAGTCTGGAGTCTTTATCACTGGAGTCCAAATCGAGTCTCAAGTCATTTTATGTCTTACAAAAAAATAAATATATTCAACCCCTTAACTGTCACCGTCCCACTGGCAGGACGCCTGGCGCTCTTTTCCGTATCATATATTTTAGTAATTATCATAAATTAGGTATCATTCGAAAGCTTACGAACTCAAAATCCATCCTGTGAAAACCGTTTTGAAATTTGACGTTGCGTTACCATGGAAACGGTACTTTAAATTCTTCTAGCGGGCTCCTCCCCCTAGTGGGCGGAGTCATGTTTCATATTACAACATTAATTTTAACTACTTTATAATCAAAATCTTTTCTAATCTTGACAAAACACATATCTTCGGAAAGGTCTGAGTCTCAAGGTTCCATATTTGGTGACTGTTTTGTGATTGAAGTGATTTACAGGAAAATTTACAGGAAAATGCATCAAAAAAACAATCAATGGAATGTGGATGACACCCGGTGGCTATTTTCGGTACAGCGCCCAAACAAAATCTCATGGTGACTTTATTTTTTGCGATATCAACTTCAAATTTGGAACACAACTTGGTTAGACATATGGATTTGATTTTCTAGTAATGTTAGATTAAAACATTTTTGTAAAATATATATTTTACATAAAATAAAAAATATTTAGTACAGTAAATTTAAACTTTTTCATACTTTCATATTTTTAGGTCTATATTCCAAAGCATTCTTGAATTACAGCCCTTTAAGTTTGGATAGTGCTTTTTCATGTGTATTCTCAAAAAAGGGGGTGACAGTTAAGAGGTTAAAAAAAAATGTTATAGACAAAATATGACCTGTTTTGTTTGTAATAAAAGTCCTAAAATATAAGGGATACATCCAGCCTTACGTTATAATCCATTATAATGTAAAACAAAAAAGCTATTGTCCTGGCAACAAGACAAGTTGTCATTTTCAATAAAGTCGCTGAGTGGACACAAGATGGCGCCATTCACGTTTGTTACACAGCGTTGTTATTGACGACAGACATTATCAAAAAAATTATAAAACCAAACGTTTCTAGTTGTTTCTAGTCAATATAAAACTGTCCGCATGCTGATTGCGATAAACGTTAAAATATGCGCTTTAAAGCTACACTGTGTGATATTTTCCCCCATCTAGTGGTGAAAAGGTATATGACCATCCAGTGAATATTAGTTTCTCTTCCTCTCGTTTTAACTCCTACGGTGGCCGATTTAGTCCAAGATTAACATGGCTTCCAGTTCGACCTCGTCCACATTCGACACGGTGCCATCGAGTGTTAAAACGCCAAAGGCAAAGCTTGAATTTACGGGTATGTCCCTCTTTGGCTAATGTACTTTCAAGATGGAGGAGCAACATGGCGACCCGCATTCGAACCCTCACCCGTATGTGTTTACAATGGCATATTATAAACTTACGAGAATACTTTATTACTTGAAAGAAGTAAATATACATTAATGAGCACATATATTTTTGAAAGAACTAAGTGTTTTTAGCTAGGAATAAACTAAAAAAGTTACACAGTGTAGCTTTAAGCAATAAATGGATTAACATCTTTCCATCTCTCTCTCGTGTCTGCATTAAAGCTCTATTCTGACGGGTTTAGTTTAACATGGGGAGGTGGGGGTAAAGTAATTTTACCTCAGGACGTCTGTAATGTTAATGCCCAATTCGCACAGGATAAGACATCTCAGTAAAACTAGCAGAAGTGTGAGGGCTAACTCGCTTTACGCACCACCTCCTTATCGTATGACGTTGCTTCCTGTTATCACATGAGCAAACACACCAACAAGAAAAACGCGAAACTGGAGCAGGGAGGAAACGCTGAGTTTAATCTCGGAATAGTAAAAAAATCTTAAATGACGTTTTTATATTATATGAATATTAAAAAATATTAGGGCTGTCAAAAGATTAATCGCGATTAATCGCATCCAAAATAAAAGTTTGTGTTTACATAATATATGTGTGTGTACTCTGTTAATTATTATTTATATATAAATACACACACATTCATGTATACATTTAAGAAATATTTGCATGTATATACATTTATATAATCTATAATATATATAAATATAAATGTTTTATATATAAAGATAAAAAAAAAATCTTAAATATATACATGCTTGTGTGTGTATTTATATATAAATAATAATTAACAGAGTACACACACACATATATTATGTAAACACAAACTTTTATTTTGGATGCGATTAATCGCGATTAATCTTTTGACAGCCCTAAAAAATATTCTAATGTAATGCTAAAAGAAGTGTTGTGCCTCTAATAAGTGCTTTCAATCTTCTTTTTGGTTTAAATGGTATGTGGAAAATCCTGGAGGTTTTCCACAGAGTTGTCCCACCACCTACAACTCCACCAAGTGCTTCTTCAAGCACCTCCATGCTTGCAAAACGCAACAAAAACTACTTTTAAACAGTAAATGATGGAATTTTACCGTACATTTTTACAGCGGGTCTATTTGAACGGGATTAGTATTACCCGAGGTCATTTTTCCGGACCTTTTTACAGAAGGTAAAAGTCTCCGTAATCTTTACTGACATTGTCCGAAATGATTACCGAGATGGCACATTCGGACGGGACTAAAATCACAGAGAACCTCTGGTAATAATTACTTCACCCCCATGTTAAAGGGTTAGTTCACCCAAAAATGAAAATTCTGTCATTAATTCCTCACCCTCATGTGGTTGGACACCCGTCAGACCTCCGTTCATCTTCAGAACAGAAATGAAGATATTTTAGTGTAAATCTGATGCTCTGAAAGGCCTCCATTGGCTCAATGCACTTTACACTCTCAAGACCCTTAAAAGACACTAAAGACGTCGTTACAAAGTCCATCTCACTACAATGGTTCTACAATAACTTTATGAATCGGCGAGAAAAGTTTTGTGCGCAAAAAAACCCTAAATAACGACTTATATAGTGATGATGATTTCAAAACACGGCCTCATGAAGCTTCGAAGCGTTATGAATCAGTGAGTCGATTCAGCAGTTTGAATCGCCAAATTTCATTAGTTTGGAGGTTTGACACACGATCCGAATCATGATTCGACTCACTGATTCATAACGCTTCGAAGCTTCATGATGCCGTGTTTTGAAATCGTCATCACTATATAAGTCGTTATTTAGGGTTTTTTTGCGCACAAAAACTATTCTCGCCGATTCATAAAGTTATTTTAGAACCACTGTAGTGAGATGGACTTTGTAACGACGTCTTTAGTGTCTTTTAAGGGTCTTGAGAGTGTAAAGTGCATTGAGCCAATGGAGGCCTTTCAGAGCATCAGATTTACACTAAAATATCTTCATTTGTGTTCTGAAGATGAACGGAGGTCTGACGGGTGTCCAACGACATGAGGGTGAGGAATTAATGACAGAATTTTCATTTTTGGGTGAACTAACCCTTTAAACTAATCCCGTCCGAATAGTGCTTTAGAGAGAGAAAAGCCTCGAAAACATTGATAAAGTAAAACATAGTGCTAGGTCTAAAGGTTAGATTTTCTTCATGTTTTAACAGGCTGGCACGTCGCGTACATGTGAAGCAGATATTATAACATTCAAATAAAGATTTTTTTTAAATTTACGATGGATAAGGATTAAAGACTTGAGTTGTTTATAAAATTTCACGAGTCTTTTTTGTCGAGTCGAGTCAAGTCTGAAGTCTGATAAAATGCGACTCCCCATCTCTGGTGTTTAGAGAGGGAATGTGATTGGAAGTGTGTCTGAACCATAGACCGTAAAAAAAATATGGACGACGCGACTTCATTGACTTCCGCTGACCAGAGTTGAAGCTTTCGAAGGCCGCACACGACGATGACTTCTTGCCTGTGTTAATTTCGTTGATTAATAATTTGTCATAATTTTCGTCAACAACCTTTTTTCACTGACGAAAACGAGACAATAACTAAATAAAAACTGTGTTGGATGACAAAAACTATGACGGAAATCAATTTCGTCAACAAATAAAAACGAGACGTAAATGTTTGAGAGGGGACGATTAGGGAAGAGATGGGGTCAGAACTGATGTCCTGTGTAACAGATGCACACATTTGATCTGAACTGATCTAACCTCTGGAAAACACACGGCTCACTCATCACCAATCCAGCGCTCCAGAGCGACTCACAATCACTGAATAACACACATTTATGCCAGGCTATTGTTTATGAACTAATGCTGATGAATAATGACAATGTTTACTTTACGATGTTTATATAGTCATATGTTTTAGACGGTTGTAACAATGCATATTTTATCTCCAGAACTTGAATGAGCTCCTGCAACTGCAATAGAGGCGCAGACATTTCAAAATAAGAGTCCTGGTGTATTTCCAGCTTGTTTATAATTAAAAGTCACGCATTATATATTCGTTTTTGGTTACACAATAAACTGTATTTAATTTCATTCCCATTTAATTCATAGTCAGGAGGAAAGACCAGTATTTGACACATATTCAATAAAGTATCAGGGTTATAATAGTTCACTAAAACCATTAAAAAAATATCTTCATTACTTGAAATTAAATAAATGTTAACTGAAATTAAAAAAATAAATAAACAAACTTATTTGAAGCTTTAGCTTAACCTGATATGGCCTACTGACTAAAACAGAAATACAAAGTTATAAAAACTATATTGATGTTTTTAAAAAACAAACAAAAAAAAGTGAATTGAGTTTTGTGTATTTTTAATGTCAAAAACAAAATGATGTCAAAATGTCAGTTCAAGTTATGTAATGCTTAAATGCTTAATGTATTACAATTGAACTAAACTCATTAGATTTTAGGAGACTAAAACTAGACTAAAACTAAAAACAATTCAGGTGACTAAAATATGATTTAAACTAAATGGCATTTTAGTCAAAAGACTAGGACTAAAACTAAATAACAATTTGTTGTCAAAATGAACACTACATCTTGCATATCTCTTTTATATAGTTAACTATTTCTGTGAGCTCATCTAAAGTGAGGACTATTTATGCCTCGTAAAGCTTTTACAAAAAGAAGATATAAAGACTCAGTTCTCTTCTGCTGTTCTCACTGTTTTGACACCACAAAATATCACAAAAATAGTTAACTGACAACTACTAAATGTTGTATAACTACCGGAGTTAATCATGAATTACAGTGGAAATACATGTTAATAAAGTATGTATTAACACACTGAGTAACTATTACTATATGTCTAAATAATAAGATGTATAAATGTACATTTAAATAGTTTATTTATCCTTTACTTACACTTTCTAAATGATCTGATGAACCACTGACAACTCCTAAATAACTGGTTTGTAAATAATGTAATACTTCATTTAGAAATGATAAATTGATAATTTATAAAGTATGAAAATACAATTATTAAACACATTATAGATATGCTTATAAATCAAGAATAAAGCATTTATAGCTGTATTTATAAACTGCCTATTAATGCATATTAATGTATTTATAAATGATGAATTAACTATTTACTAATGCTTAACTAATGCTTCATAGTGTGTAGTTATTATAAAGTGTTACCTTTATGGGATATTTATATTAAATTATATATAATTAATCACATTTAACCCTGAAATTCTCCTCCCTGTAATGGATCAGGATGGTTTCCTGTGGTTTTGTGTTGGTAACTCATGATGTGTTCTAGGGATCGACCGATATGGATTTTTTAGTGCCGATGCCGATACCAATTTTTTTTCATCAGCCTTAGCCGATGAGCGATACGGGCTGCCGATTTTCTTAAGCCGATATTTGGAGCCGATACTGCTTTTGTTCCCTCAATTTACATCATAAAAATTAAACAATGATCATGATGATAACAATTAAAAATTTAAAAAAGGAACATTTATTGAACTAAAAAAAACAATATTTAACAAATAGTAAAAACAGGTGAGGTAGAACAAGAAAAAAAAGAGTTCAGTGGTGAAAATAAATATTTAAGCATAAATAAAATAATTACACTATTGCACACAGTATCAACAAGCAAGCAGCATAATAAAGTGCACACTGACTGTACTATACTTAAAACTTTTATATTTTTAAAACTATTTACAACCTAGTCATTTAAAGGGTTAGTTCACCCAAAAATGAAAATTCTGTCATTAATTCCTCACCCTCATGTGGTTGGACACCCGTCAGACCTCCGTTCATCTTCAGACACAAATGAAGATATTTTAGTGTAAATCTGATGCTGAGAAAGGCTTCAGATAGGCCCTCCATTGGCATTCAGTACATTTACACTCACAAGACCCATAAAAGGCACTAAAAACGTCGTTACAAAGTCCATCTCACCACAGTGACTCTACAATAATTTTACGATGCGACGACAATAGTTTTTGTGCGCAAAAAAAATCAAAATAACACCTTTATCCAACTTGTTCTTGTCTTCCGTGTGTGTCTCCACGACGCATGCGTGAGAATATGAGCAGATCCGGCGTTCGGGACACATGACCCAGAAGAGATTTGTTTACGAGCAGAGGAAGACGCGCGTGTATCTCAGCTGTTGAATTCTACACTGATCGTGCTTTAGGTCTCGGCGTAGTTCTCAAAATGGGGTTTAAGTGGCATTTCATGGATTCCCGAACACCGGATCTGCGTCATATTCTCGCGCATGCGTCGTGGAGACACACACGGAAGACAAGAACAAGTTGGATAAAGGTGTTATTTAGATTTTTTTTGCGCACAAAAACTATTGTCGTCGCATTGTAAAATTATTGTAGAGTCACTGTGGTGAGATGGACTTTATAACGACGTTTTTAGTGCCTTTTATGGGTCTTGTGAGTGTAAATGTACTGAATGCCAATGGAGGCCTATCTGAAGCCTTTCTCAGCATCAGCTTTACACTAAAATATCTTCATTTGTGTCTGAAGATGAACGGAGGTCTGACGGGTGTCCAACCACATGAGGGTGAGGAATTAATGACAGAATTTTCATTTTTGGGTGAACTAACCCTTTAATGCTAAGGTGCACTTAACTTAATCTCTTGAAAAAAATATCGGCGAACGCAGCAGCCTTGTATCGGCCGATATATCGGTCCTAACACTAATGTGTTTCTCTCTCCTCCCGTCCAGAGATTTTGTCCTGCTGACCCGGGGCCGACGGACGGCCAGCGTCCGGGCGGACACATACTGCCGTCTGTACTCGCTGTCTGTGGACAACTTCAACGAGGTCCTGGAGGAGTATCCCATGATGAGGAGAGCGTTTGAGACCGTGGCTCTGGACCGCCTGGACCGCATCGGTAAGACACCGAAAGGGTTAGTCCAGACCAAAATGAAACGTGTGGTTACTAGGGTGAGTAAATGGTCACCTCAGTTTCATTTTTGGGTGCACTTACCCTTTAAAGGTCCCGATTTTCCTGTTTTTTTGAAGCTTTGACTGTGTTTACAGTGTGCAATAGAACATGTGTTCATGTTTCGCGTGTAAAAAAACACAGTATTTTTCACACAATTTACTGATCTGTATACCGCTGTTTTCAAATACGTATGAGTTCTGATTGGGCCAGCGGTTCCCGTGTTGTGATTTGACAGCAGCTTAGCGCACGTTTCCCGGAAAGGTCACGCCTTTTATCATAACGGGGAGATGCATGTGCTCAATGTTATTGTAAACATGTCTATATTACCGTATCAATTTGAGCCACAAAGGTGATTTGACTCCGGGATGAAAATAACAGCGTCTCGACGACATGGCGACAAACACTCTACAAACGCAACCCAACGCAACACTTCCTCTTCTCCACGTGGGAGAGCAACAAGACCACGCCCCTTTTTTGCGTATTCTTGTGGGCGGAGGTTAGTCGACAAACTGTTCTACTGACGTCATTAAAGCAGGAAGTACAGGGATGTAGAACAAACCGGCCGTTCGCTGTAGGCTTTGAAAGGGAGCTTCTGTTAAATAAAATATCTCGCTTGGCATTGAACTTTGAGCTTTATAATTTTACAGGTATTATATATGCTCTAACAGCAACATTACACACTAACTAAAGTTTGAAAAATGGGATCACGAAGAACAGGACTTTTAAAGTATCGCATACTACTAATGCTGTGTCCATGCTGTGCCGAATATAACACAGAAAAGCCCACCGGAAACTATAGTTGCCACAGTGTATAGTTGTCATTTTCCGTTTGTAAGTATTTTTCTAGATATTATCCATGTTTTTAATCTCAATGACACGCAAGAAAACAACCAAATAAATGATTTCAAGAGGGAAAAAAAAGGTATTAACTTCCTTCCTGTCACATGAGACTGCCAACTTCCTACCCCTACTTCCAGGAAGCATAGCGAAGGCAAACCCTCCCAAACAAAGGTTATTTTCATATCTAATAAGTATTTTTTGTTGTATTTATATATATCTACATAATCGTGAAGGTCTCTAGAATCATCCAAAACAAAACAAATCTTACAACAGAGCTTTAGTTTTTTCTCCACTTAGTCAAAAGTCCAAGCGGAAACTATAGTTGCCGCAGTGTATAGTTGTCATTTTCCGTTTGTAAGTATTTGTCTAGATATTATCCATGTTTTTAATCTCAATGACACGCAAGAAAACAACCAATTAAAGGATTTCAAGGAGAAAAAAAAAGGTATTAACTTCCTTCCTGTCACATGAGACTGCCAACTTCCTACCCCTACTTCCAGGAAGCATAGCGAAGGCAAACCCTCCCAAACAAAGGTTATTTTCATGTTACTAATAAGCATTTTTTGTTGACATATATATATCTACATAATCGTGAAGGTCTCCTAGAATCATCCAAACCAAACAAATCTTACAACAGATCTATAGTTTTTTGTACACTTAGTTACACACTATAGTTGTCGGTGGGCAAATTATTTATAAGTACATATAATGGGGAAATGGGGTATACTGTGTTAACAGGTTAATAAATCAAGATTTTTGGTCTTTAGTGCTTTTTGCTTCTTTTTTTCCACCTAGAACATAACTTAACCCTTTAACTGACATCTCTACTGTACGGTAGACCTTCATTCGATAGGGAAAAATATCATATTTTATGATATTATGTCTTGTAAGGGCCCAAATATTGAGGACCCTTCATCCAGTTTGGATGTGTTTCATTCTAATCAGTCAAGGACCCTCATTCTTCTTATAACTAGTAGCTTATGATTCCATTATAATGTGGAAATTCAGACAAGTAATGAGTTTACATTTACATTATTAAATGAAATCACCTACTACAGTCAGCCATTGAATACTATGGGACTATTTATTTATTTTGGTTATATAGATCATTATATTAAGTTATTTTCATTAAAAAATTTTGATACACAATGCCCTGTTAGGGCAACTTAATGTTCCACCACTTTAAGAAAAATGTATTTGTTGTTTGTTGTATTTTCATATTCAACAGATTATAAGATCGATGCAGCTTTTTTGAGTTTGCATCAAATGATCTTCGACTTTTATACACAATACATTTGTTTATGAATAAAGATTGATCTGTTGAAAGCTGTTATTTTGAGTTAGATGCCAAATGTTCTCCTCCTAGTCATATTTGACATTGAAGGGGCTGCATACAACATTAATAACTAAAGTCGCCGCACATTCAAATACGATTTTCAAGAAAAAAAACCTGGGGAAAATAAATGCAGAACATGTTCACATAGGACACTATTAACATGACTATATGCATGAAACCATTCAGAAAAATGTGGGCACAAATGGGTTAAGTGTATTATAATGTGTGTGTTTCCCCATGCACCAGTTGAATGTGTGTAAACTGAGCTCTCACTCCCTCTTGTAATGTCTCAGAATGGAGTGTAATTTCTCTGTCAGCGTCTCTGGTTTCCTGCTGTCTCGAGTCAGTCAGTCCCGCTGTAGACTGAATCATTTCATAGAGCTCCACAGCACACACACACACACACACACACACCCATCAGGCCGCTCTGGATGTGGACTGTAGACCGCAGAACTCTCATCCCGTTCAGTGTTCATTTTGACAGCTAATTTTGATTTAGTTTTAGTCCTAGTCTTTTGACTAAAATGCCATTTAGTTTTAGTCATATTTTAGTCGCCTGAATTGTTTTTAGTTTTAGTCGACTAAATATCATAAGATTTTAAATCTATAGTAGTTTTAGTCGACTAAAATCTAATGAGTTTAGTTAAATTGTAATACATTAAGCATTTAAGCTTTACATAACCGACTGTCACTTGAACTGACATTTTGACATCATTTTGTTTTTGACATTAAAACTACACGAAAGAGCTCAATTCACTTTTTGTTTGTTTTTTAAAAACATCTATATAGTTTTTGTAACTTTGTATTTCTGTTTTAGTCAGTCGGACATATTAGGTTAAGCTAAAGCTTCAAATAAGTTTTTTTTTCTTTTCTTTTTTTTTCAGTTAACATTTATTTATTTTCAAGTAATGAAGATTTTTTTTTTTTATAGTTTTAGTGAACTATTATAACCCTGATACTTTATTGAATATGTGTCAAATACTGGTCTTTCCTCCTGACTATGAATTAAATGGGAATTAAATTAAATACAGTTTATTGTGTAACAATAAATTAATATATAATGCGTGACTTTTAATTATAAACAAGCTGGAAATACACCAGGACTCTTATTTTGAAATGTCTGCGCCTCTATTGCAGTTGCAGGAGCTCATTCAAGTTCAGGAGAGAGAAAATATGCATTGATACAACCGTCTAAAACATATGACTATATAAACATCGTAAAGTAAACATTGTCATTATTCATCAGCATTAGTTCATAAACAATATCCTGGCATAAATGTGTGTTATTGATTGATTGTGAGCCGCTCTGGAGCGCTGGATCGGAGGTGTGTGAGCCTGTAGGTTATCATATTGTTTTCATCAAAGATTGTTGACGAAAATTATGATGATAAATTATTCGTCAACGAAATGAACACTGGTCCCGCTATCCACAGATTTGCTCCTGCTCTGCCCACTGTCGCTCTGAGTGTACACACATCGGTAATTAATCACAGATTACATAGATCTGCATCTGTGGTGAAATGAATTGAGGTTTGCATCGGTTGATCGCGTCCCTGCGGTGCCTAATCGCTGCTCTTCCTATCACAGAATGGCATGACCTCTAATCCAATTTGACGTTTAGCACCTCAGCGTCCCGTCAGAGCCGATTATTATGAAGAAAATAAGAATAATTGAATTATAAATATGGAGTTGTTTCAGACAGTCTGCATTGTGGCATTCTATAGAGTTTGTGTGTGTGTGTGTGTGTGTGTGTGTGTGTGTGTGTGTGTGTGTGTGTGTGTGTGTGTGTGTGTGTGTGTGTGTGTGTGTGTTTGAGCGAGTGAGTGTGTGAGTTCATGTGAGTGAGTATGTGTTTGTGTGTGCGTGTGTGTGTGTGTGTGAGTGTATGTGAGTGTATGTGAGTGAGTGAGTCAGTGAGTGAGTGTGAGTGAGTGAGTGTGAGCGTGTGTGAGTGAGTGTGAGCGTGTGTGTGTGTGTGTGTGTGTGTGTGTGTGTGAGTGTATGTGAGTGAGTGTGTGTGTGTGTCTGTGATTGATTGAGTGAGTGAGTGTGTGAGTGTATGTGAGTGAGTGTGTGTGTCTGTTATCGAGCGAGTAAGTGTGTGTGTCCATGTGAGTGAGTATGTGTTTGTGTGTGT
>JARQWZ010005031.1:0-89235 GCA_033150135.1 Gobio occitaniae
TCCTACGAGGTCTCAAGAGTGCATCATTTTCAAGTGCAAAGCTCTGCAGTTTGACTACGGGAGCTCAGCAGCCAAGGGAGATCTCATTAAAAAATGCCAAATCCACAGGGGAAAAAAACAAATGCTTCCATTTAAAAGTGTAAATATTTTTTTTATGATATTTTTGCACACAGATACAGATTCTCATTGATATTGTTTTGAGCTATGAATTATGGTAGGATTTTCATATACTCACTCTAACACAATCTCTGTTAAACGGCTTCTTGCTGTTGCCAAGAAACTCGCCAATCATCTGTCGGCTCAACCCCTTCCTCTGGAGCAGGAAGTGCGCCACACCTATAGGCGTATCCGAATGAAACCACGAGAGATGAGAAACTGGAGGCCCTTGTCTGGATTTCTGTTGGATTCACAGAAAAAGAGGTAGATAGTGGAAGGGAGTTGGGGGGCAGAGAGAGAGAGAGGAGAGAGAGAGAGAGAGAGAGAGAGAGAGAGAGAGAGAGGAGAGAGAGAGAGAGAGAGAGAGAGAGAGAGAGAGAGAAAGAGAGAGAGAGAGAGAGAGAGAGAGAGAGAGAGAGAGAGAGAGAGAGAGAGAGAGAGAGAGAGAGAGAGAGAGAGAGAGAGAGAGAAACAAATATTAGGACTGTTAACATTTTAGATAACAACTATCTTCCAATATTAATAGTATTAATAGTACTTTCTAGAGATATTAACAAACAAATATAAAATATAAATATTTTTGGGCTCTCTTAGAAACATAATGTTGTAATAGTATAATATTAATATTGGAAGTTAATGCATTGACTTATACAGCAAAAAAAAAAAAAAAGTTAAACATAGGAAACCACAACAAACTTTACAACCACCCAAAATACCCTTGAAACAGCAACATAGCAACCACTCAGAATACCTTAGCAACCACAAATGCATTATTTACAGCCAGAACACCTAGCATTGTGACTGAAGGTCAGAAGTTATACATTTGATGCTTCTAGTTTGCTCAAAATATTTCCCTCAGATGAAGTTCAAAAATGGACTGCTAATCATATGAACTGAAAATAGTGCAACAACACATTTTCATGTCATTGGCACCATATTTGATTTGAGAGGAGAAGATTATTAGCGAAAAGCCATTCAAAAATTGACCTATTTCCCACACAAAATTATGACTTCAGAATATGTGGAATTTTTTTTTCACTTTATGATGTCCTATTCACCTTATGTAGCAATGAGGAAATATTTTCTGTGATTGTGTGGGCACTTTCAATTTATTAGTCGCTAAAGTTAATAACTGCACAATAACTAAATAATTTGAGCTACAAACCAGTGTGTTACGATATCATGCCTTACATTTACAAAGAAAGAAAGAAAGAAAGAAAGAAAGAAAGAAAGAAAGAAAGAAAGAAAGAAAGAAAGAAAGAAAGAAAGAAAGAAAGAAAGAAGAAGAAAGAAAGAAAGAAAGAAAGAAAAACAGCATTCCCTACAGCATTGAACATTACAATGAAAAAGCGATGAATGTTAATATTAATAGCACCATATAACAAAGGTCAAGTTAATCAAGTCAATGAAATTGCAAATTGAATTGACATTAAATGATTATATTCTGTCACGTCTCGTCTGTGTTTGTGTTTTGCTTCAGCTTGACTTTGAGTTAGTTTTCCACTGTTCTCAGATCAGGTTTGTTCCCATGTTTTTTGATTTGCCTTCATGTGTCTTACCTGTGTCTTGTTAATTTCCTTGTTTTTATCATTTTAACGTACATTTAAAGTTTTTTTCTGTATTTGTATAATAGTTTTCTGCTAAAATGACAATTTTTTTACTTAATAGAAAGTTTAAATAAATAGACTCTTACTAGATATGGATGGCCCAGTCAACTTGTTTATTAATCACAGTGCCCATTTTTCCCACTTTTCCATCACAATAAACAGGCAAAACCCTTCCAGAATTAAATCATTCAACTGCATATCATTTCAATGTCCTTACAATAAAACATAGTGACAGGATTTTTATTGTAACTGACAAACAGGCTGTTCATAAACTACATCATGTTCCCCTCAGTAAAGCTAGACTGTGTCTGCAAGGGTTGTACATTTATTATGAGGAGTAAATCATTGTAATGAATAGGGAAGAAGAGTGAAATAGGGAGATTGTAGAATGCAGTCAGGCAAACATGGTTCTCTCAGCATGTGGATGAATGAAAGTTTGCTGGACCCTCTAAATCCATGCACTTTTTTTTCCAGGGCAAAGACTTAGCGATGAGAATGCTGACCAAAGGAATAAAGCAACTCTATAAAGTACAGCCGAGAAGCTTCTTTCTGTCCCTCATTGTCACTTTTATTGTCTAAAGGCTGGAAAGCGTTGACATTCTGGTTATTGATAAGCCACTGAATGGAAAAATAGAGGTTATTAATGCCCACTTGGCTTCTGTGGAATGGGAAGGTGTCTGAGGAAATTGCATGAGATTGTAGCCTTTCAAGAGAGCCTCACAAACCTGCTTTATCATGGCATGTACATATTTCTACATCTTTATATCGAAAAATAACAAAACATTTTATATTTCTTTATGGAATAGTAAATACCAAAAATACCAAATTTTAGTTCTTAATAACTTCTTTTTTTCTTACCAGTCTCAAATAGTTTGAAACCCATATTATGTTATTTGTACTGTGGAACACATAAAGAGATTTTTTTGAACAATAACCTTTTCTTATTCATCTTATTCTTGATGTCGAGGCGTCCAGTCTCATCTACTTCCAGTTATTTTAGCTGTACAAAAAACTGTCTATTATGTTGCTTGATATTGCAAACTGTTATTTGAGTGTTGTTATTGTTAAATAAATAATAAAACATTTTCGTAATCAAAAATGTTTAAATAAATGTTAAAATTAGATGAAAACCTCCCAAAAAATTTGAAATGCTGCCTTGGAATCTAAATGAAATACAATAAGTATAACTAAGTACTAAAACTAAAATAAAATAGACACACACACACACACACACACACACACATGTTTTTTTATGTTTTATGGGTACTTTCCACGGACATAATTATTTTTATACTGTACAAACTGTATTCTATCCCTAACACTAACCCTACCCATCACAAAAAACTGTCAGCATTTTTACATTTTCAAAATATAATCTGTGACCCTGAACCACAAAACCAGTCATAAGTCTCCCAGGTATATTTGTGGCAATATCCAACAATATTGTATGGGTCAAAATTATAGATTTTTCTTTTATGCAAAAATCATTAGGATATTAAGTAATTCCATGAAGATATTTTGTAAAATTCCTACCATAAATATATCAAAAATGTATTATTAGTTGTAATATGTGTTGCTAAGGACTTCATCAGATCAACGTTAAAGGTGATATTCTCAATATATCTAGATTTTGTTTTCCTATCCTAACAAACCATACATCAATGGAAAGCTTATTTATTCAGCTTTCAGATGATGTATAAATCTCGACTTCAAAAAATTTACCATTATGGTTTTGTGGTCCAGGGTCACATTTATTATGAATTATAAGCCGGTTTCCTCATGGGGACCATTTTTACATTTGTGACCAGTCACGGAAGTCTGGGACATTTTGAGTTATTAACATATTCTGAAAGTGTAGTCTCCAAGCTTTCCAACGATGTGTAACACATGGAAATCGCCTCGGTTACGACTGTAACCTCGGTTCCCTGAAGAGGGAACGAGCGTTGCATCGAATGACGCTATGGGGAACGCTTGCGTGATGAAGTCATGAAGCACATGTGAAATCAGTCCAATAGTGTGAGGGAACGTCAGAGGCGGATGACGTCATGAACCAGGAAGTATAAAGCCTGCCAAAACAAAGCCGCGCTAGCTTCGTAAGTATGAAGTAGTCGCTTTGACAGGCATGTAGGAGATATGGCAGGACGATGCAACGCTCGTTCCCTCTTCAGGGAACCGAGGTTACAGTCGTAACCGAGGCGTTCCCTTTCCAAGGGAACTCCCGTTGCAACGAATGACGCTATGGGGAACGTTAATACCAACGCCACCATAGCGAGACGTGCCTGTCCAGTGTGAAAAAGCAGCACTAGGACAACAAACCCCAGACCCTGGTGCAGAGTCCAAGTCCAAAGAGTAGAACATGACAAATGTATGCGGTGAGGACCAACCCGCCGCATCACAAACGTCCTGCAGAGCCACTCCTGAAATAAGGCCTTAGAGGCCGCCATACTCCTAGTAGAGTGGGACCAGACGGCCAAGGGAGAAGGTCGTCCGACCGACTCATAAGCCAGTGAGATAGTCTCAACCACCCACTTGCCCATTCTTTGCTTAGATGCTGGGGACCCCTTGTTGGGGGGCCCCGAAGCACACGAACAGTTGTTCCGTTTTACGGCACAGGGCAGCTCTGTGGACATAAGCATCTAAAGCCCTCACAGGGCAAAGGTAATTATTTTTTCTCCTGGTCCGGATTGAGGGAAGGTGGAGGACAGAAGGCCTGAAGAATAATCAATCTAGCTACGTTAGTAGGGACCTTAGGAATATAACCTGGCCTAGGATGAAGGAAGGCCTTGACCATGCCAGGTGCAAACTCCAAGCACGAGGGTGCAACAGAAAGAGCCTGAAGATCTCCTATCCTCTTAAGAGATGAAATAGCGAGGAGGAACAGAGTTTTTAAAGTCAGAAACTTAGCCTGAACCTCTTCCAGCGGCTCAAAGGGAGCCTGGGACAGGCCCTGGAGGACTGTAGCCAGGTCCCACGCCGGCACCCTGGTGCGAACTACAGGCCTCAGCCTCAAAGTACCACGGAGGAAACAAGACACCAACGGATCTTTACCCACAGATAACCCACCCAGAAGAGTGTGGTAAGCACCAATGGCCGCCACATACACCTTCAATGTGGAGGGGATAGACCTGCATTAAACCGTTCCTGCAGGAACTCCAGCACTGTACCAACGGGGCAGTTAACCGGGTCCTGGTGACGGCTACTACACCAAGAAGTGAACACTGTCCATTTCAGAGCGTAAAGCTTCCTCGTGGATGGAGCTCTGGAGTGAAGAATGGTATCTACAACCTCGGTTGAGAGACCCGACCTTATGAGCTGGGCCTCCTCAGAGGCCACGCCCATAGATTCCATATTTCTGGACGGGGGTGGAATATTGACCCCTCTGCTTGGGACAGAAGGTCCCTCCTGACCGGCAACTGGAGTGGATGCCCGTCGAGGAGCGACACTATATTGGGAAACCATACCCTGCCCGGCCAACACGGGGCTATCAGAATAAGGCGCACTTGGTCCCTGCAAACTATCTCCAGAACTTCCGGGAGCAGAGCGATCAGGGGAAAAGCATACAGGCCGGAGCTGGATGCGTGAGGGAGAACCAGAGTGGACAGTGAGACGTCTCTCGAGACGCAAACAGATCCACTTGAGCCCGGCCGAACACCGTCCAAATCTGCTCCACCACCTCGGGGTGGAGCCTCCATTCCCCGGGCCTCAGCCCCTGCCTCGACAGGACGTCTGCTCCTATATTCTGGGCCCCAGGGATATAAGCCGCTCTGAGGGAGAGGAACTTCCCCTGAGACCACAGGAGGATCTGGCGTGCCAACTTGCATAGCGGACGTGAACGCAGACCCCCCTGGTGATTTATATAGGTGACCACCGATGTGTTGTCCGTGCGAACTAGCACATGCTGGCCCCTGAGGTCTGTGAGGAAATTCTTGAGGGCAAGAAACACCGCCAACATCTCCAGGCGATTGATGTACCACGAGAGATGGTGGTCTCCCCACAGACCCTGAGTTGAGCGACCCTCCAGGACCGCTCCCCAGCCCATGAGAGAGGCATCTGTCATTAGCATCTTGCGACGACCAGAAGCTCCCAACATGGGACCCTGGGACAGGAACCAAGGTTTCTTCCACATAACCAGGGCACGTAAGCAACGCCGCGTGACCCTGATCATGCGAAAGGGGTTGCCCCTCGGGGAAAACCCTTTGGTTCTGAGCCACCACTGTAGGGGTCTCATGTACAGCAGTCCAAAAGGTATCACGTTGGATGCTGCTGCCATCAGACCCAGAATTCTTTGAAACTGTTTTACGGTGAGTGACTGGCCTAGTTTTACTCTCTTTACTGCTGACAGTTTAGACTCTATCCGTGCCGATGACAGGCACGCCTGCATCGACACTGAATCCCATACCACGCCTAGAAAAGTGGTCCTCTGAAGTGGAGAAAGCACACTTTTTTTGGCGTTCAGCTGTAACCCCAGCTCCTTCATGTAAACTAGAACGACATCTCGATGCCAAACCGTTACCTGACACGAATGAGCTAGAATCAACCAATCGTCGATATAATTCATAATGAGAATCCCCTGCAGGCGCATAGGCGCCAGGGCTGCATCTACGCATTTCGTGAAAGTGCGGGGTGAAAGTGCTAGACCGAATGGAAGAACTCTGTATTGGTATGCTTTCCCCCCGAAAGCAAACCTCAGGAACTTCCTGTGATATGGAAGGATGGACATGTGGAAATATGCGTCCTTGAGATCTATCGTGACAAACCATTCCTCGGACCTGATCTGTGGCATGATTTGTCTCAAGGTTAACATCTTGAACTTGAGTTGCATGACCGCCTCGTTCAGCACCCGAAGATCTAAAATGGGACGCAGACCCCCATCCTTCTTTGGAACTATGAAGTACCGGCTGTAAAACCTGGCTTCCCTGTCTGAGTGAGGTACATATTCTATGGCCCCTTTCTCTAACAGGGCTTTTACTTCTTGTTCCATTACCAGAACCTGCTCGGGGCCCACCACTGTGGGTAGGACCCCCATAAACCTGGGCGGGCGAGACCCGAACTGTATTTGATACCCTTTTTCTATAGTGTGCAGGACTCAACGAGAAACATTTGGCAGTAGCTTCCACGCTGCCAAGAAGTTTGTTTTCTAGAGGTACCATCTTCTCGAGAATGAACGGAACTTCAGTCAGAACGGTGCCCTGTAACGGCGAACCGGCAGGGAACACCTGAACTGACTGCTCTAGGACCCTCCTTGGAGGGGGCATGCAGCCCAGGACCATTACATTTCTGGGTGGACCCTGGGACACACACTCGTGGGAGACCGCTGCGCCCTGTAACACCAGAGGTGGCAGGGTTGGCAGAACGACCCTCAGAGGGCGCCAAAGGGAGACAGGCACCGTATAATGAGGTGTACACTGCTTCCCTTCGGGGAGGAACTTTACTGAACTAGAAAAACACTGAAACACTGATCACACAAAGCGCTACTTCAGACTTACGAAGCTAGCGCGGCTTTGTTTTGGCAGGCTTTATACTTCCTGGTTCATGACGTCTCTGACGTTACCTCACACTATTGGACTGATTTCACATGTGCTTCATGACTTCATCACGCAAGCGTTCCCCATAGCGTCATTCGATGCAACGGGAGTTCCCTTGAAAGGGAAGTGATAATATTTGGAGAAGTTGTGGCCATTTGAAAGTAGGCACTCAACAAACCTTAATAGGGAGAAATGACCTTTGAACATTTTGCAGTTCTCACCTGTTCTCACCTGCTGGGAGTGACAATAGGGCTCATTTACATCTCATTTAGATAAGCCATACCCCCTGTAAAGCTGCATGGTTGCATAGCAACGACAGACCCAATGGGATGCATTGTGTAGCATTAGGACTTTTTGAACAGGATTCTGTGATAACCGTGATCATTTTGGTCACTATAATCATGAAATGAAATTTTCATGCCATTTCATCTCTAGTTATGATCAACTATGATCAACTAAAATTAACTATAATTATGTGTTTTTATAGTATAATATGCAACGTACAATTTTCTATAAGAAAAAAATATAGAATTCTATATATTTTTTTATATTTATTCTATATTTTTCTATATTTTGTTCTTTTCTCTGACATTTAAGGGTAACATAGGCCTATAAAGACTCTTTTAGATCTAAAACAGTTTGGATAGTTGTTAATACAGCGTTCCCACAGCTTGGTTAACTTCAAATTCAAGAACCTTTCAAGGACTTTCCATGTCCAGCTTTTATTCATTTATTTTTGGCCATGACAGAGGTCTGATATTCTATTTGTCATATTTCTGTTTTGCATAAAACTGAAGAATATTCGGTACATCCTATACTGTATTCTAAAATGATCTGATATTAACTTTTGCATGGATTTTGAAAGAGCTTAGGCTCATGTAACCAGTCTATTTTTGCAATATTTCACGGTGTGTCTTTTAAACGCTGAGGTACCGTATCTGCGCGGGAACATCATGGCAACGTACAACACAAAGTACCTCACGCGGGAAACACTTAACGTAATGCGTAAATGCAAGTAACAAACGTAAATCAAGCATAGTCCACGAAGTGTTGGCGAAATAACATTATCAGACCGGAGAGAATAATATGGAATTTCTTCCAGAAAATTTCTTGCACAAAATAAATTCAAGCACTTTCAAGGACCTGTATGTATATTTATTTTCAGTCATGTCGTTGTACACAGCCCTCTCTTTCTGCACAAGGGAAAGATGATCGTGTTGCTTCTTTACTGCTTCAGACTATCATCTGGGAGGTTTGCAAATTGCACTTCGTATCAGCTGCTCGTTATTGCTTTAGCACTGCCAGCAGAGATCTGTGCGCGACCAGCCACCAGGGTTGCCAGGTTTTCACAACAAAACCCACACAATTGCTACTCAAAACTAGCCCAAAACAAGCCCAATTGCGTTTCAGGGGGGCTTCTCCGGTAAAAATCGCATTTGGGGGGTAAAATATGTGTTTTTTGGGAATGGTTGCCTACTAAAATTCGCATTCCCGGGGCTAAATATCACATAATTGGGCTCACTTCAACCCGCGGACATGAAAAACAGCCCGCGGCAACAGTGTTGAAGTAGCCCAACCGCGGACTTGGCAACACTGAGCCATGCTTCCCTTGGAGGGCGGGGGCAATAACAAAAGAAACACGCCTTTGCTGCATGCTAGAATCTCCGAAAAACAAGTGGATTTCAAACTCAAAGTGTATGCTTTTAAATATACCAAAACTGCTATCTCAAACACGGAGAGGCTTCTTCGTGATCTCAATTAACAGATTCTGCAAAAAAGCGAAAATCACCAATTTTGAAAAAAACGCTTCTTTCTCATTTTGCTCGAAAGTTGTGCTGCCGACTTGTGTCCCTACTTTCCGTGACTGGTCACATTTTATCCCCTTACCTTACACTAATCCTACCCCTAAACCTACCCATCACAGAAAACTTTCTGCATTTTTACATTTAAAAAAAAAAAATCATTCTGTATGATTTATAACCTTGTTTCCGGGTTTCCACTGTTATACTTTATCTGAATGAGTACAGAATCTCCTGATCAAAACACAGAAACATTCCCAAAAAACATTCCCATTCAGTTCACGAGGCAGGTGAAAACTCAATTTAGAATGGTACTCACTCCGCTTACCAACGTCCCTTGTTGTTCACACGTCAATGTCCTCTATATGTCCTTTACATGCTCTTTCCAACATATATACACACTCACTGAGCCCCTATAATCCTTTCTTAATTATCTGTTTAGAGAAAGCACATTTCAGTCCCCAAATCTCTCTTTTAATCCAAACTCAGATTTTAGCATCTCGTCCCAGAGCGCACACACACACCTACCTGCTTTAGATTCAGTCTGAGCTGTCACAGGTATTAGGCTAGCCTGCAGAAAATGAACTGCTGGAACTAATGACAACCCCTCTCTCTTTTCACTCACTCTCTTGGAGCAAAACCTCCATTTGATTAAAAATTGGCTTATCCTTATCTGTCGGGGTTTTTGAGGTGATGACATGTGGGTAAGGGAGAGACTGGTTTATTTTTATTTTGTTTTCTTTGATAGTGTTAAAAGTAGGGATTTCGATCGATTAACAGATTTAATCTAATTAATTCCATAAACTGGGAAAATTAATTAATCAAAAAATCACATATATTAATATTTGCTAAGTATTGTGTTGTGCACATCAAAGTATTTTAATATATTATACATTCTTTGGAGTCTCTAAAGCCGCGTTTTCACTGCAGGAACTTTACCCAAGGGTGGTATACTCCGTGCGTTTCGACCGCAGGGACCAGGGTCTAAATTTCACCATCAGAAAGTCCCTGCTCGCGAGGTAGTACTTTTTCAAAGTTCAGGAACTTTCGGGGGTGGGATTTGGGTGCTGAATATGCTGATTGGTTGACTCCACGCAGCATTTTATTTCAACCACCATTTTTAAAAGTCTGTTGCGGTGCGTGCAGTAAGAGTTGTTTGCTATTTTAATCAACAATGGAGTTTAAAAAAATATGACCGATGGACCAACGAAGAGGTTCAGGCTTTATTAAGCTTATATGCAGAGGATGGAATCCAGCGGGAACTGGAAAGTTGCATGCAGTCCACCGGACTAATTTGCCTAATTTTCACGGTACTTTAGACCGTGATGGAAACGCAGATAGCAACAGGTCTGGGGTAAAAAAGTTTTCTAGGGGAAAAAAAGTTCCTGGGACAAATTGTTCTGGGTCATTTCATAGGAAACGCTACTTGAGTAGATTTGTATGTACAAACATTTTATTAAATTGTATAAAAACTTGGTTTGGTCATGAATTACTCAATGTTTTTGTAGTTGTTGTTTGCTTTTTTTGAATAATTCAAATGACTCACTCACGCTATAAGTCAGTCTACTGCCCTAAAGATGTATCCTGTAGAAAAGGTCAATGGACAAATCTAAACGGATTCAAAAGTTCAAAAACACAATTTTCAGCTAAAAACTGATTTTTATTTATATGTTTAGAGGACAATGGTGTTTTGGGTGCTTGAAAACGCAAACTTTTTGAAAATGATAACGTTATCCTCTCTGTGTTAGCTACAAAAACATGAATGTGTGAAAATAATGACGTCATGCGCATGCGTATTAAGTGGTCAGTCTATAGGCGCGTAGTGTTTCTTTAGTGACATCACCATCTACTGGCCTGGAATGAATAATACGTTTTTAGTCATTTTATGCTTAATTTTTCAACAAAGCTTTTTTTGCTGTTTTCAGTACATTGTTGTTGTGTAAACATACCCTCAAAAGAGGGTTGTTGTTTTTTTTTCAAAAAAATATTCAAAACTGACTAAAAAAAAAATTTGAAAACATAAAACATTTATTATTCATTGACAAAACTGGTCCAAAGGAGAAAGAAATTGGGTTTTGAAGAACAGGAGGGAATCTGAGAGTAAACGTCAAGATGAGAGTAAATGATGACACAATTTTCATTTTTGGGCAAATTAATCCTTAAATGACAGCTGAAGCTGAGTTATTTGTGGGATTTAGCCATATGTTCAAAATTATCACTGGACTTTTCTTTATTTAAAAGAAATCTGATGAGCGGTTGGAAAATAAACAGTCTCCCACTCAACTTGGCAGCCAATATATAGCCCTTCCAGCTGACTCATAATCAAGTGCACATACACATACATTCACTCACCCATAATGAATCCAGATGAATCCCTTCTGTTACTTTATACTGTGAATTTTGTCACCATCAACGCAGGGTAAAGAAGGTTTCACATGGTGAAATTGGAAAATAAATGAGTAGATTATGTACTTTTCCTTTTGCAAGATGGATAAAGAGCCGCTGTGTGTAGATGCAAGCCTATTTGTCAGTTATGTAAGTTACCACGTCAGGATCACACTGTTAGATGCTGTCTGGAAATGTGATTTAAAAAAAATAATAATAATTAAACGTTCACTCGGGACTCAAAATGCATTCATTAAAAGGTATGTACAATGTGTTTCACCCTGGACGCTGAAACAGCAATGAAAGGGAAAAAATGGAGATATTAAATGTATGGTTTAATATACTACAGAAAAGCACTGCTTCATTCTAATAAGGTTTTAACTTTTTAAAGCCACATTTCTCCAATGACTTTTTATAGCTGATAAAGAACTTTTAATCGGGCCCTCTATCTTCAGATTATGGCTATGCTTTAAAGGAACTATAAATGACACTGAAGTGCCACTGCAAGGTCATGGGGAAATAAATGCAGAAGTAAGGGTAAAAGTCAACTCTTTCTTCCATTATTGGAGAGGTATCTTAAATCTTTCTTTTAAAATAGATGGTAAAATGGAAAAGGGGAGCCAGAACAGCGAACCCACTTTATGTTAAGTGCCTTTAACCACTATGAGCTAACATTTAAACTAATCTATATTGACCCTTGCCTTACACCTTAACCCAAGGGTTTTCAAACTGGGGTCTGGGGACTCCCAGGAGTCCTCCAGAAGGTTCTAAGGTAGGGTTCTCAAACTCAATTTACCCGGGGGCCGCTGGAGGTAGACTCTGGGTCAGGCTGGGCAGCATCAAGTATAAAAAAAAAAAAAAAGGAGCACAACTGATCCAATCTTCTCGATCTTTATTGTTAACAGTTCTTCAACATAAATGTTTCTTCTGAACATGAACATGAATTTGAACTTTCCTTCTAAACATGAACGGTTCTTCAGAACATAGGCTTCTCTTGCCTACTCTATTTTTAAAAATAAAGCATATAGAAATTCAATCATTATGTAATAATGAAATAATGAATGATTTTAATTGTATTTAAAATAATAGACTAATTCAAAGCAAGGCTGAAACCAGGTCAAACAGAACAGTGAATTAAATTCTAGGTCTAATTCTAGTTGGGAAATAATCTTTTTGGGACTATTTGCAAACAATATTTGCATTAATTTGCGTCAAATATATTATTAGTCCCAAGATTCTTTGCATGAGTGAATAAATACAGAGATCTGCGATTAACATTTGAATTCCCTAGTGGTCTGGTGGTAGAATTTTTTTCTCTTAAAATCAAAGATGTTCATCAATGATTGTATATTAAGAACATGCACGTTTGTGTGCATTTTGTTTTGTGATTTCACCGGAAAGAGTAGAGTCTCTCTCCGCAACGGCATTAAGCGATAGATTGACGTGCTCGTCTGTGTGTGAAAGAGAATGTAAACCCTGCCTACTTTGGTTTGATTGGCCATCTCAAACATTTTGACATTGACAAGCGATGTTTAGACTACATTCGTTTCGACTGTCTGATCAGCCTCACATTCTGTTCCTGTCAATCACGCGGTGTCAACCAATTATACTGCATGAGGGAGGGGCGAGCCAAATCTCTCTCACACACACACACACAAAGGAGGCAGCAAGCGTGGCAAGCTCGGCACACGCAATGACTCAGCAAAAGGTGCTTTTCAGAACAACGCGGGCTGCACTAACACTAAACTTTGAGTTTGTCAAGTAGAGGGCCACAAAATATCATCCCACGAGTTTGAGACCCATGAAATATCAGAGAGTAAAAAGACAAAGCAAAAATGGTTAAAGTCGTTCTAAATGTTTATCTCCTTTCTTGCCATATACATCCTTTCCAGAATGTATATGTTTGCTTTGTATCTTTTAGTGAGTTTTTCTCACTATAGTTCCCTTTATCTAGCTCACTAGGGTTGTAAGGCAGTACCTAAGCTAGTACGTAAGCTGCTTACATACATTTATTGTGAAAGTTTATACAAATAGTTTTCTTCACGTTCATACATTCAACATTAAGGCCCAATCCCATTTCTACCCCTTAGCCCTTCAATTTCCCCTACCCCTTTGTTTTGCACGTTCATGTGAAGGGGTAGGGGTGTCTCGATTCTCTTTTGCCGTGGTAGGGGTAAGGGGAAGGGCCAGATAGCCCTTCAAATGAAGATTTTTCAGGACCACACTTCGAACGAAGGGGTATGAGGAATTTCGCTGTATACACAGACTACCGTGCTGCAGCTGCTAGAATGCGTGATGTTGCCACTCGGGATCGATCACTTATGTGTTGCTTGGCTGCCAGTTTCTCTGTAACTTGCTAAATGCTCTATTTGAGCGTTGTAAACACAAATTAATAATACAGTTCAAAGAAATATCTGGTCATCCTTCAACGCAGTCGATGTTTACATCACGTATTGTCTGTAAACCATAAACTCTTGCGTTACCAGGGCAACAACTGACACGTTTGTATTACATTGCAAAGAGCTCCGTTATCGCAGCAGCGCAGTAGAAAACAAAACCATATTCGGATCGGCACGGAATGGAGCGGTTAAAAAACAAAGAGAACAGTTTGGCCCGATGGAAAAGCGGCTTCATAAGTCTTGTATGTTCTGTATCATTCTGTATTGTCTTAGGAAACTTGAAGGCTCTTATGTTTCTGAACTGAAAACGAGTATCATTTTATTAAGTCCAAATACAGCGCAAAACAACGCTGGGAGTGAGTAACTTGTTAAAGTGCTCGTGCCTGATTTCTGTTAGACGCACTTCACTGCTGTTGAAACGGGGTATGATGACGTCAAAATCATTCACATCACATCATGACACGAATTTGCGATGTCTGTGACGTTTCAGAGCTCCAACATTCCACAACATTCGCGGTGACAGCTGAGAAAACATGGACACTTCATCATCGAGTGAAGATGAGCTTTTCATTTTCTTTAAAAGACCGAAAAGAAGGTTTTGGGTGCACCCAGTCTTAAAGAACAGAGAGTCTGACGGGGAGTATGCTAATCTTGAACATGAGCTAAAACTTTATCATGGCCGGTTCCACACTTCCTTTTGAATGTCCGTGGGACAATTTGAGGAGCTCCTCCAGAGACAGTAGCAGCACATCTGACGAGACAAACCACACACTTCAGGAACCAATCGATCCGGAGCAACTATGTTTCCAGTTGAGTCACAATGTAAACATTTAAGTGCCACAGTCGTACTGACGGAAACACATTCACTTTCCATAGTCGCGGACACAAGGTTTAGAAAAAAATTACGTTTTAACTCAAAAGGTTATGTTATTGTTGTCTGTAACCTACAGTGGGCAAACACAGCTGCAGCTGTACAGCTGTAACTACAACTACAGCTGTAATCTCGTGAGAAATGCGATACCTGGCAAAGGTTAATGTTGATTGAAAAGCTAAGGACATCAACTGATTTTGGAGAGGACACTAATATAAAAAACCTGAAGATACGGAGGGTGTGCAGTTGCCATTTCAAGCAGGAAGACTACAAACCGAATGTGCTTGAAATTAAGAGAGCCAAAATGAAAGACACCGTGATTCCTTCGATATTCACCTTCCCAGAAGACGAACAGCCTGGGTCATCTGGTACTAAACACATTCGCCTAGAGGTAAGACTCAACATGATTTCTGATCACACAGTAGCCTATACATAGTGATATACACTGTAAAAAAAAATTTTTTTTGACAAATTGTGAAAATTGATCATTACATATTGGCCCAATAAATGACTTCCAAATAATTATCCCCATGCAAAAAGTTGCATTGTACTAATCATAGCTTAAGGTCTTCACTCAAAATTAAAGTTGTATATTCACCGAACATATTTAATTGTGCTCAGTCAATCTATGAAGTCGAAGTGAAAAATCCATGTTGGATGAACAAGTCCTACGTCCGAAAAACTGTGTACGCATGCGCAAAATGCGCTTGAGGAAAACTGTTCATGTGGAGATTTCAAATGCAGAACGCACGAGCGCAAACAGACTGCAGAGTATTGGTGAGTATTGAGCACTGAAATTATTCTCCAGAGTTTTGCTTCATGACCCGGTATGAAGTTTAAAAGACATTTTGTATAATCACGAGTTCATACATTCATTGGTTTCATAAGTGTGTTCTCGTTTACCACATAATTGTCTAATGGTAGCCAATAGTTTTATATTCCTCATGTCTTATATGTATTAAATAATAGATAATAAGTAAATTTGGTCATTCGTGTGATACATGCGGCATGCGACCGTTGAACACAGTGACGTTAGATTGCATTTGGCTTCAGCCTATTTCACGGCTTGAGTTATTGCCTTTTAATATCAAACACGTCAAGCTCGTGATTTCCTTATTCGTCCATTAATTCGTTTCATCCTCGTTATATAATGAAGTAACTTCTGTTCTGTCATTTGCCAGATGTGATGCAGGGAAAATTTGCCATTAATGTTTTTACCCTATGCAGTGCTGCGTTTTCTTCAACACATTAAGACATCCTGTTATGCAGAGACTTCTTGAATATTCAGAGTTTTTCCTTATTGAAAATAAGGTATTTTCACCAAATATCCTGTGTTGGAATTGACTTGTTAATAAAGTAATGTGATAAAATGTCAACCCTGTTGTCTGTGTTCTGTATTTTGCTTAATATATTTATATTTTTAGTAATTTTTGTCTTTTGGGACAGTGAGAAATAAAAATGTTTTACTACAATTTAAAATATTTAATTGGACCAACCTCACAGTTTCAAAGTAAAACATTTCTCCAATTCAACATTTTCTAGTGACCGATCACATCTAAATGTTTTAGTTGGCCAAATTTAATTTCTGTGAATTAAATTGTATCAATTCACAGAAATTCAATTTGGCCAACTGAAAAATTTAGATGTGATCGGTCACTAGAAAATTTTAAATTGGAGAGGACTGATATTTTTTACAGTGTTGGTAAATTACATTTTTCCATTGGCTCAACATATTATTTCTAATTGAGCCCATGTTAACAGACTGTTGCCACAATGGATAAAATTCAATTCACAGAAATTCAAATTGGCCAATTGAAAAATTTAGATGTGACCGGTCACTAGAACATTTTGAATTGGAGAGGCCTTACATTTTTAACAGTGTAGTTGTTAGCAGTAAAACAGCAAAGTAACGAGCTAACTTACTTGTCATGTTATGCTAACGTTACCACGCATATGCGCTGAGTAACTCTCCACTCTTGTAAATTATCTGAACGTGCTCCTCCCGAGCTTTGTTGATAAAACATTATTTAACGTACAGGGACCCGTTTCAATAAGGAGGTTCAACCAACTCTGAGTTTAAACCTGAACTCTGAGTTGACTTACTCTGAGATGGGAAACTCTGAGTTTTGGGTTTCAGAACAGCTGAATCGAGGTAGTTCAATCATCTCTGAGTAGACTACCTCTGAGTTAAGCACATGCACTCCAACTATGAAAAGCCACGATCAATGGAGCTCCGAAATTACGATTCACCATGGCAACAGCACCCAACAAAAAGATGTTTGCATACTTCCGGGTCAAAATGTTAGTTTAATTCTTAATTATTTTAATTAAGTTTAATTCTCATGGTCTCCAAACGGCAAAAAAAGAATGTGGCAGCAGCTAAAAATGAAAAATAAAAATATAATTCAATCAGGTAAAGCTTTATGCATAAAATGTTCATGGGTGTAGGTTTAATGACTTTACAAACATTTGACATATTAAATAAATATCATTCAGTGTTCAATGTGCAGCAGCTTTTCCCACATAGACCCTTTTCACAGACTGTGATGACGTGTTTTAAAGCTACACTGTGTAAACTTTTTTAGTTTATTCTTAGCTAAAAACACTTAGTTCTTTCAAAAATATATGTGCTCATTAATGTATATTTACTTCTTTCAAGTAATAAAGTATTCTCGTAAGTTCATAATATGCCATTGAAAATACATACGGGTGAGGGGTTCAAATGCGGGTCGCCATGTTGCCCCTCCATCTTGAAAGTACATTAGCCAAAGAGGGACATACCCGTAAATTCAAGATTTGCCTTTCGCGTTTTAACACTCGATGGCACCGTGTCGAATGTGGACGAGGTCGAACAATGTTAATTTTGGACTAAATCGGCCACCATTGGAGTTAAAACGAAATCAAAATTGAGAGGAACAGAAAATAATATTCACTGGATGGTCATATACATTTTCACCGCTAGATGGGAGAAAATATCACACAGTGTAGCTTTAATGGTCATCAATATATAGTAAATCCTGAAACGTTTTTTATTTATTTAATTTTTTTATGTATGTACATTTATAACACTAATACTTTGTATTTTATTACTTTTGCATCAAATTACAAAAAACAAGTTACCTCTGCTGTAAGGGTGTTTCTAATACAGCGTCTATTTTTGAAAGTTGTGAAATCACTATTGTGGAGTTTTTATTTTGCTATTTAAGCAAATGGGGACACAGCAATATATATAATGTATTCTCTCATTCACCGCTATAAAAGTTAACCCAGCTATGATGACTTCAGCTTCGGAAACCCAGAAATGTGAAAAGGGTCTGTGCTCTTTTCACATAATGAAATGTTCTCTAATCCCACCTGTTACATTTATTAATTAGGGTAATGACATTAACATTTTACTTCTACTCAGGCCAGCCAAACACCAGCACCACTGACAGATTAAGAGGAGATGGAGGAAGAATATTAACATCCAACAGGAAAAATAATTAAGTATTTGTAGGAAATAAAGATGTAAATAAAAATAAAAATTGTAAATAAATGTATTTAACAGCTGTGGTGGTGGTTATGGCATATATCTCGTACTATAATCTGGCAGCATCCTTCCATTCCATACAGTAATCCGTTTTCAGAAAGTGTGATGATGGGAATATGAGTGTCATCAATGCGTCCAACCACTGGAAATCCTAAAGGAAATTCTAATTATTAGGTTACTTCTAGAGGTTTATCAAGTGAACGTCAGGATCCTGTATAAAAGGATATGACATTTTTGTCACTTTAACAGTGTCCTCATGATGAAAATATGAGCAATGAATTAATGAACCTGCACTGCAAAAAATGCTTTTCTTACTATGTATTTTTGTCAATTGGCAGATAATGTCATTTGTTTTAAGTAAAATTCGGTTACTTTAGATTTAGATCAAATTTATTTCTTGAAATACGACCAAAATACTCAGTAAGAAAAGCATTTGTGGTGTTTGAATGAATGGATTGGGTATTTAAACACCGCTGGTGCTTTAAAAAGGGGAGGAGACTGAAAGAAACTCTGGGTTTACCAAAGCAAACCTGCACCTGACCAGGTTAGGTTCACAGAGTAAGTCACCCTGGTAACTGACTCGGAGTATAAGTTACCTCTCTTTTAGAAACGGGCTTGAATACCCTGCTTTCTCGGGTTTGACAAACCTCCCATTCTGAAACAGAAAACCCAGAATTTCCCTTATTTCAGGGTTAACATACTCAGAGTTTTTACTTAACCTCCTTTCTGAAACGGCCCCCTGATCCCACCCCTATGGGCGGGTTTAAAACATGCGGAACTAACTTCTACTACTGGCTGTAGTCTCTAGCCCAAAAATCCTCAGATGACGCAAAATGGCGAAATTTGCGTCATCTGAGGATTTTTCCAGAAATAAAATGCATAATTCTCTTGTCTCAGGGGGACATGAGGGGGGAAAGTACGATAATTTGAATATACTACCGGGTTTCTACTGATACAAAGCTTAATGCTAATCGCTGAAGTTTATGATACAGAGTCCAGCACAGTCCTGATTCAACCTTTCCCATCATGCACCTCTGTGATGTTTTACGTACAGAGAGCTCTTATCAAACTCTGCCTCAGTCACTCTTGGCTGAACATAGAGAATACACATGCGGGAGCAGAATTTTAATTGGCAGCGATGTGACACTGCAGAAATAAAGCCAATAGGATTTGTAAAGTGGAGCTGCATTTCTCCAACTTTGAATAACAGATGTCCTTGTTGAAAAGATGTATGTAGATGATATGACAGTTACAAGAGCAGACAGTTCCCTGACATGTTAATATTACTGAAATTAATATAAGACGTAAATAGAAAAAGAAAGTGAGACACCTCTTTTGACTATGCAAATTAGTAGATAATGGAGTAAAACAATACAAAATTAATAAATACAGCTATAAAACTAATTAAAACTCAATTAAATACACAAATTACCCCAAAAATACACATTAAATTAATTATATTTACATAAGAATTGTTTGAAAATATTAAAAAAAATATATATGTTTGTGTTTACATACCACATTCATCTTAGAAACTGTGCCAGTTAACTTTAATTTACTCTATACGCAAGTTACACAAGCTTTATAATTTCTAATCAGACACTTATTGTAGCATCTGATTTCTGGGACTGCAGCAAACTGATATCTGAATGCCTTCAGGAAGATTGCCATATTGCAGTCATGCATGAATTTCAGAAATTATGTTCCTTGCTAGTAAACCGACATAATCTTGATGTTATGTAATCCTTATAAAATCCATTAAGTATGAATAAAATAACAAACTGGTCCTGTATTACAAATTAAAATCTGAACAAAACAGGTTAAAATTAGGTGTCGGTGAAATGAGCTTGAGGAAATTACCCAGAAGTTATTTGGATCAAAAAATACACACACAGAGGAGAGAATTGCTTTATATAATTGGGTATAACAGTAAGGAATGCAGGAAACAGGATAGAGAAGAGATCTCACCCTGCAATAAAGATCTTACTTTGCTATAAATAGTAAAATAATATAACATTTAACATAGCTGCAAGCAGCAATTACACTTTATAACTTTTTAAATAGTTGGTGTTCACCATTTATGTGGTATTCTTGGGTAATTTTGACAATGATGCCTACTATATTTGGCAGAGTTGCATTGTTGACATGGTGTTTATGCCAATGACTTCATTAAGGTATATCTAAAAAAAAGTTATGTTTTGCCATTTATTTATATATATATATATATATATATATATATATATATATATATATATATATATATATATATATATATATATATATATATATATATATATATATATAATAAGTACCTACAGTGCTTGGCCTCTAAATATTTTCCCTTCAAATTTGCTATTCATTTTTTATATATATATATATATATATATATATATATATATATATATATATATATATATATATATATATATATATATATATATATATTGCTTGCTTATACACACAAAAACATCAACCCAAATAAACCCCATAGTCTCATTATTGTAGTGTGCTCTAAAACGATTAGACAAAGTGTAACTTTTAAAATGTCTTCATGTTTTCAATGGAGTGAGATGAGATTAGGGAAAAGGGAGTGAGACAGCACTTTGAATAAAAGCAGTGCTATTAATAGGGTCAGACAAACCCAAGGTGACAGGCATCAGGGAGGGCTTGCTTGCCACAGCTGGAGACAGAATTGGATGACAGGAGTGAGATAGGGAAGTGAGACAGAGAGAGACTGGGATATAGTGAGTTTTTAAAGAGCAAGAATATTAGTGGCAGGAGAGGACAGCTTGATACATTGAGAGAGAAAATGGTTTCATAGCCTAAAATATCTGGCATTAGTCACTTTAGGCAAGTGTGATGTAAAGAGTTCTGTCACCATAAGAATCAACTCCTCCTCAAGGCTCAAGGGCTATTATGATTGGAGATAAAAGGTTCTCAGGGTACTCACATGTTGAAAAGGTTGAGACCAATACGATATAGGCGTTTCCGCATGACGTCAGTGGAGAGGGTAGGAGATTTGCAACTGGTTGGGTTTTCGCAGTGGTATCGGGGCAAGCTAAGAATCATGGCCTGTAAAGCTTCTTTAGACGAGACCTCTGAAGTCGACCGGGCTGATGTGGATGTACTGCTGCTACTCATCTGCTCTGAGCTGTTGTCCGCTGTATCTGACTCAATACGTTTAGCTTCCAAAACTTCTACAATTGGGGTGACTGGTGTCTCTGCAACCTCTGGTGGAGGCAAGGTTTCAGAGGTTATTGCTGTCTGTGCTGGAATTGCTGGTTCTGGAACTTCCTGTTTGTCCAGCACCAGAGGCGGTAGATCCTCCATAAGTTCCTCCTCACTTGGTGGAGGGGCTGGGAAGTCTCCATCTGGTATTTCCTCATCATCCAGCTCTAGAGGTGGAGGAGCTGGATCCTGGGGAGATGGTGGTGGTAGAGGTTGTTCATTTGCATAATTAACCGGAGGTTGCTGTGGGCTCTCAGTAATTATGGCCCCCTGCTGGACACAATTACCAAGAGAAACAGAAGTGGAGGACTCCATAACGGAAGAGGACATGCGAAAGTTCTGGCTATCAAATTGAACTGTTACATCCCGAAAGGCCATCATCAGCTTGCTGGCACTCCGGGCCACATTCTCAGAGTTGTCTACTTGGCCTGTTCCGCTATGGAATGTGGCAGGGTCCATGGGGCCACCTTCTCTGACTGTCCCTGCCAACCCAGATTTGTCACCAGTTGTACTAAATGCCTCTGAGCTAAACTGGTAGGTGCCACCTTCTTGGAGTGAACACATGGTCTTCATGCTCCAGTTGCTAAGTGCATCATCAATGGATTTGGCAAGAGACTGGACTTGCTCATTGAAAGAATCTTCGAGATCAGTGAGGGTGCCACCAACCGTGGTGGGCAGGGATGGGGACCGGACAAGGGGGATACTTGCTAGATTGCAGCCTTCAGCCAGCGCCCGTTCAGCTGAGATACCCTCTGTATTTTGCACCCGCACTTTTCGCAGGGAGATACGGCGTGGCAAACGACTTTCAAGGAGGGAGTTTCGGATCTTCTCAAAGTTTTTGCTGAGCTGATACTGGCGAAAGGCCGTCTGAATCTTGCAAGCGGCACGCCGTGAGATGAGATGGCCCCCATATTTGTGCTCTAACATTTCGATCTGAAAAGAAAGATGAGAAACAATGTCAGATAAGGCAACAGTATGACAATCACAGAAAAATACCCGCAGTAAGAGATGACAGCATGAAATTAAATCAATAACAAGACTACAGATTGTTAAATACCATGACATGCTGAGACAAACCAATTTTCCAGTCACCAAAACTCAGCCAATACAATGTATACAACAACCAAAGCAATTACCTCACCATGAATAAAAGTCTGGAAGCTGTACATTTCCAGTTGGGTTAATTAGACTACATTATATGTTTAAGCATTAAAAACTGCTCCAACATTAATTTTGAATAAACATTTGATTAAATAATTTGTGGAGGTGAAAAGGTAGTCAAAATGGTCACACTGTGATTTGACCTTGCAGGACAAGAAGAACGTTTATTGTAGTACATGAGAATTTTGTCTAGACATTTACACAGCCAAAACTTTGATATAGTACACACATTCTTTGAAAACAATTCCAGATTGTGTCCCTTGAAAAAGACATGCTCTGGGAGCTGTTTGGCTGAAAATCAACTAACACTTTCAGAAATTATTAGATTTTGAGTACCCATGTGGTCAAAACAGTTTGGCTTTTCCTGCCACCTTCTATCCATCATCTATTTTCCAAATCACTTGTCCTATGTTGGCTCAAGAGGATACTGGAGCTAATCCCCTCGTCTCGGGTCATAGGCAGTGAAACACCACAGGCAGTGGCCAGTATATCATAGGGCTTATTAAGCTGAAATGGCAAAGTGCGCCTTGCAACATGCCATTTACGCACTATACATTTGCTGCCATTAGGGGCATATTAGGCACTGTTACCTTCTCCAATAATTTGTTTCTGCCTCTAATCATTGTCTAATAGACTGTGGTATCTAAAGCAAATTTCAACTACAAATAAGATGATAAATGACTTTACTTTGAGACAAAATTATTTTATCTTATCTGTCACTCTATGTTGTATTAGAATTGACAGATTTGTGCTGCATGCTCCAGTCTTTCATAGATTTCACTTTAAATGTTCCAGAACATTTGAGTGACATATCCTTAAGCTACACGATGAAAAGCTGAATTGAGTTTGTAACTTTGGATATGGTTGCTAAAGTCGATACAAATTTCACATTTGTTCATCACAGTAAGATTAGTACATTGTATAGCCAGACAGTAACTCCATTTGTCCATTTGTCCAAGTCCATTTGTAGTCCCAGCATTACTTTCCAAGCTGAAGGTAAGAAGTTTAATTTGTTCCAACAATCATGGATTCTTTCTTGAATGGTTTGAAAGTGAATTCAAGATCCTAACTGATATCTGAAGCTGGATTTCTCCTTTTGTGCTTCCGTCAGCTGTCAGTGGTCTTGTCCTTTCCTGGGTGAGCTCAGATTAGAGGTCATTCAAGTCCTGCCATTTCAAAACGGTTTTATAAGACAGAGCGAGCTGATGCAATCAGTCATTGTTACGGATTCAAACTACCTGAGAGAAGCTTGAATAACACCAGAAAGACATCTTATCCTAGCAATCTACATTTGTCTCAGAGTAGGTTGGAAAGGAAATATTTGTCTGGGGAATATGAAGTTCTGAATAGGGCCTGGGCTCAAAGCTATGAGCTGGGAACGCTACTGCCTTTGACCCCCCCTAGGTAGTTCATACAAATCAGGCTGAATTAAAGCATAAAGCCTCACACCTGGAACTTTATTGAAAAAAAAAGTTGTGGCCTTGGGCACAAGATGGGTTTTCAAAAAGGATGCAACCATTGCCAATGTCTTTTTTATTTTTTTACACACTGTGTGTGATTTGAAATGTGATGGTACATAAAATCAAGGATGGTGCCCCTGTTTTACAGAGCATATATCTTGGATATTCAGTTCACATATTCATTTTTTAGAGCTCTTGGAAAGGAAAGTGAAAGAAATGGTTGAATGGTTGAAATACAATAAGATGACAGATAGAGAGACAGAGAGAGAGAGAGAGAGAGAGAGAGAGAGAGAGAGAGAGAGAGAGAGAGAGAGAGAGAGAGAGAGAGAGAGAGAGAGAGAGGAAACAGAGACAAATTCGATTGTTGGGATCACAAAAAAACACTGATCGCCATAACCCTAAGGTGTCGTAAGAACACCATGTAAAAACAAGTCCGTAACAGAGCAGGGGCATGAAAGAAGGTGTGAGCAAAAGACAAAGAGACAAGAAGGCGTGTAACGAATGCAGTCCTGCTGCAAATCCACCCATTAACCAGCTGTCAGGTCCGTTTCCGATCACTTCACTAAGCGGCGCCGGGGAGAGAGATCATTCCGGAACCACTGCAGCCGTAAAGGAAGGGGGTATAGCAATGACACTGCTCCCTATCAACTCAGCCCAGGCAAATCAGACTTGACAGCTGGATCAGCACTATGTCCAAGCTCACTTCTTCACCATCCCAGCAGAAAATGACATATCATACATATCCAAACAAGACAGGCCTACATAAACTACACAAGAAAGGTGATAGAGGCGGGTGTTAAACAGAAATCCGATAACATTAAAATCCTACCCCAACTAGATTCATATGTGATTCCCCAAGCTGAAAGAATACTATGGGGTATTCCAGTTGTTTTTTAATTAGAAATCCTAAAATATACCAGTAAGTCATCAATTTTACAATGTGTGAAATTAAAAATTTTGTAAATTTGTTTTGATTGTAGCTTACAATTAGCAAAACAACAAGTTAGCCGGCTAAACTAGCATACACTATACAAAATGTTGATAATGTAATATTGAAATCAAAGGGCACCCACTAGAAAAGGCTCAATTGATCTTAGCTGCTTTCTGTCACATATCTGTTCATATTTTGGTGCTTGACATTAGTCTCTCATTTGCATTGATTTGTGTCTCAAGGATACATGTATATTTATGAGGCCATCAGCATAAGACAAGATAATCAAAGGTCTCATTGGGAGGTTAGGCATACCTTCATTAGCATAAAGAGGCAATCACACAGAAGAGGTGGTGTAGTAGTTATCTACGGAACCATCAGCCTCTGAGAGATCGTGTCTAGAGTCACTAAAGCCAGATTATCAGCACTCAGACACCCTCTAAGGGAGCTGACTTTGCTGACAGTGGATCATGGCTCAAAGCATTTAGCTCAGCATTTCAGCCTTGTCAGTCAGAATAGTTCTTAAAGGATAGAAAGCCATTGTAAAATAGCAATATAAAGCACACCTGTAACCGCACATCATTGGAATTCCTAGATGTTGATACATAGCTTGTTGGAATTACCGTAATTACAAGATCTCTTTTTTTAAGCATCCACATCATTGCAGAACTTGAAAGCACAATTTGTAAACTTTGAATTTTCAGAGAGTCATCATGTCATAACGATAGTCCTAACATGAGCTAAACAGACTGCTTTAATTCATATTATTAAAAATTCTTATTTTTAAATAATAATTATAACATGTTAAAAGAGGTATCTTTTACTGTATTGCTGTTACCACCTTTTTATAAAAGCAATAACGATGACAACTCTGAAGAATTTTACATACATATGCATCTGCTTACATATGATCGCTTGTTGCAACTTCTTCGCCTTTGTTTTGATCAGGAAATTCTGTACTCATTCAGAAGATGTGTAATAGCGCCTCCTAGCGTATAACAGGGAAAACACAGAAACCCGGAAAATTCCGTGTTTGGCGGGGAAAGAGTTAATAGATCTGCTATGCTGCTGCTGCTGCTTATATTGCTGCTGAGGTTGGTTATTGCTGTTGTTGTAGATTATTGCTGCTGTACATGGACTTGCTACTGCTAATACTGCTGATACATGGCTGTGGCATGTAATACATATTGCTGTTGCACATATAGCACATATAACATTACCTGTAGCAGATCTAAACAGGTGGAGCTCGGGAAGATCAAGGGTTTCAAAAGAACTTTAAAAGCAAACTGCAATAGCAAACACTAGCTAGCTATATAAATGTTGAGCAGCAAGCTCATTGGCTGCAGGTGCGACAGGAACCAATCAGCTTATGCCATGTAATAAGCGATGTAAATGTCATCAGGTTGCGTTAAGGACCCATCAGCCTGTGCCATCTAGAGTTTCATGAAGGAACTTGTCAGAACTACACACACACACACACACACACACACACACACACACACACACACACACACACACACACACACACACACACACACACACACACACATATATATATATACACACTCACCTAAAGGATTATTAGGAACACCTGTTCAATTTCTCATTAATGCAATTATCTAATCAACCAATCACATGGAAGTTGCTTCAATGCATTTAGGGAGCTGTGGTCCTGGTCAAGACAATCTCCTGAACTCCAAACTGAATGTCAGAATGGGGAAAAAAGGTGATTTATGCAATTTTGAGCGTGGCATGGTTGTTGGTGCCAGACGGGCCGGTCTGAGTATTTCACAATCTGCTCAGTTACTGGAATTTTCACGCACAACCATTTCTAGGGTTTACAAAGAATGGTTTGAAAAGGGAAAAACATCCAGTATGCGGCAGTCCTGTGGACGAAAATGCCTTGTTGATGCTAGAGGTCAGAGGAGAATGGGCCGACTGATTCAAACTGATAGAAGAGCAACTTTGACTGAAATAACCACTCGTTACAACCGAGGTATGCAGCAAAGCATTTGTGAAGCCACAACACGCACAACCTTGAGGCGGATGGGCTACAACAGCAGAAGACCCCACCGGGTACCACTCATCTCCACTACAAATAGGAAAAAGAGGCTACAAATTTGAACAAGCTCACCAAAATTGGACAGTTGAAGACTGGAAAAATGTTGCCTGGTCTGATGAGTCTCGATTTCTGTTGAGACATTCAGATGGTAGAGTCAGAATTTGGCGTAAACAGAATGAGAACATGGATCCATCATGCCTTGTTACCACTGTGCAGGCTGGTGGTGGTGGTGTAATGGTGTGGGGGATGTTTTCTTGGCACACTTTAGGCCCCTTAGTGCCAATTGGGCATCGTTTAAATGCCACGGCCTAACTGAGCATTGTTTCTGACCATGTCCATCCCTTTATGACCACCATGTACCCATCCTCTGATGGCTACTTCCAGCAGGATAATGCACCATGTCACAAAGCTCGAATAATTTCAAACTGGTTTCTTGAACATGACAATGAGTTCACTGTACTAAAATGGCCCCCACAGTCACCAGATCAACCCAATAGAGCATCTTTGGGATGTGGTGGAACGGGAGCTTCGTGACCTGGATGTGCATCCCACAAATCTCCATCAACTGCAAGATGCTGTCCTATCAATATGTGCCAACATTTCTAAAGAATGCTTTCAGCACCTTGTTGAATCAATGCCACGTAGAATTAAGGTAGTTCTGAAGGCGAAAGGGGGTCAAACAGTATGGTGTTCCTAATAATTCTTTAGGTGAGTGTATATATATATATATATATATATATATATATATATATATATATATATATATATATATATATATATATATATATATATATATATACTTTTAGTCATGATATATCTTTATACTGATAGAAATTATATTTTACTATAAGTCATCTATCAGTCTGTTTTGTGCATAGATGCATGTGATGAAAATTCTACTTGAAAGTGAAAATTATACAATAGTGGTCAAAATTATTAGAACACCTGACAGATCCGAAAATAATGACATTGTTTTGCCTGCAAAACATTATTTCATTTCATTATGTCCATGAAACATGCAGATTGTTGCTCTGACTATCAAATAACAGATGAAGTAAGTCTTCTGATTTTATCTACTTTTAACTTTAATATTTGGTATGACCACCTTTTGCAGCAATTACAGCAGCACATCTCTCTGGCATAGTGTCAATATATTTCCTCTGAGAATTTCAACACTAATGTTATCCCATGCCTTCTGCAACTGAAGCCAAATGCTTTCCTTTGAATGTACAATAGGTCTTTCCAGTTTATTTTCCAACTCCCCCCAAATGTGCTCGATGGGGTTGAGGTCCGGCCTTTGAGGGGGCCAGTCCATCATTTTCAATGTTCCAGCAGATTCCTTCCGTCACAGGTAGTTCCGTCAATAGTTAGAAGAATGTTTTGGGTCATTGTCCTCTTGGAAAATAAGTCCAGGCCCAATAAGACGATTCCCAGATGCCAAGTGTTCTAATCATTTTGGCCACCACTCTATACATACCAAAAATGACTAAAGATGATACCAAAATGGCTTCACTGTGCCCATATCTCAAAATATTAACCTCAGACTGGTTTTAAAAAAGTCAGAAAACACTATAACCAAGATAGAAGAAGGAACACAGGATAAGATCTATGTTCACTGTTCTCAGCACCCATGTCATCAAATTTGCTAATCCACCTTTTTAATTTTTTGAGACATCAGCAGTTCAGGGACGAGAGTGCAAGTAAACACATCAAACTTTCCTGTGTGTCGCTGCTTGGAAAGTCTGTCAGAAAGTTTTGCAGAGGGGATTCGGATTAGTCCTATTTATAAAACGGTAGGCTGAGATATGGACCCATTTCTCATGAATACCCATTTTTCATTAGCATGGGTTTCTCTGAGTGATTATAGTAAGAGGAAGTTCAAACTAATGCATTGCATGCTAAAGATTATCTGCAATACTGGGGGGGAGGGGGGGGGGGTAAACAGTGTTTGATTCGTACTCTAAGACCGATGCCCTGGCTTTCGTGGAAGTCTCTGGAGCACTTGTGAAAACCAATTACTCTAAGAGAAGCCAGGAATTCTTAAGAAGGGGTGTTGAAGATGATCAGTCAATAATGTCATAATCCTGAGTGGCATTAGACATGAAATGAAGTTCTAGAAAGTTGACTAATGTGCGTCAATGAACACCTGGTGTAAAGCACTCTACTGACTAGACTTGTTCAACAACCTGCTGATGACATGAACATTAAATGCATTTACCTTTGACGGTAATGCATATAATCACTACTACAATACTATACTAAAATGGGTACTTTCAGATATACTGTTGTAATTTTATCAGCATTTTTCAGTGTATATTTGTACAAGCCTATGTCAAATTGCCAGCAGCCTAAGCTCTGATAATTTGTCAGCGCTGGGAGTTGGGAATTTTATGTGAACAAAGCTATAACAGTAACACTTTGAGCATGTGCAAGCATAGGACATGCTGATACCATTCTAATGCCAAAAAGATTGCTGCTGGTTATAGGTAATTTCTCCCAAATGACATTTTGGTGGTGAAGTGTGAATAGCAATGTATTAAGCACACCTGTGGCTTTCTGACTCCAATTTTGACTCAAAAAAATTCACTGGTAAAACATTATTTCGATAGTCCACTTTAGACATGTTACTACTTATGAGCAACTTTGCAACTACAGGTCAGCTAGCAGTCATTAGATAATTGGTAGAATGTCTGCCCAGCAACTGACTATAAGTAACTTCGCAAGTGTGTCACCTAATTTTACTAACCCTTACCTAACACTACTAATACTCTAATGAGAAAGTTAATGGAATGTCTAAAGTGTAAATGTTACTCATGCTTTGTCAATGTTAAGATTATTTTTAATATGCCAATTAAAATACTGCAGACTTTCTCCAGGTCTTTATCCCTTTACTAAAATTAAGTAAATCAAAACGACAAATGTTGCCGTGACATATTTGCGAGCTTGCACCAGGAGCAGTGTTAATTTCGTTGACAAATAATTTTCGTAATAATTTTCGTCAAAAAACCTTTTTTTCACTGACGAAAACGAGACGATAACTAAATAAAAACTAGCGTTGGATGACAAAAACTATGACGCAATTCAACTGTCATTTTCGTCAACAAATAAAAACGAGACGAAAATGTTAGGGAGGGACGATTAGGGAAGAGATCCAGTCAGAACTGATATATCCTGTGTATAAGATACGCACATTTGATTTGAACGTGCTGATCTAACCGCTGGAAAACACAGCGCTGTTGCATGTTCTACAGGCTCATCCCCAATACAGCGCTTCAGGGCGGCTCACAATCAATGAATAGCGCACATTTATGCCATGCAATTGTTTATGAACTAATGCTGATGAATAATGACAATGTTTACTTTACGATGTTTATATAGTAATATGTTTTAGACGGTTGTAACAACGCATATTTTATCTCCTGAACTTGAATGAGCTCCTGCAACTGCAATAGAGGCACAGACATTTCAAAATAAGAGTCAATGTGTATTTCGAGCTTGTTTGTAATTAAAAGTCATGCATTATATATTTGTTTTTGGTTACACAATAAACTGTATTTAATTTAATTCCCATTTAATTCATAGCCAGGAGGAAAGACCAGTATTTGACACATATTCAATGAAGTATCATAGTATCAGGGTCATAATAGTTAACTAAAACCATTTAAAAAAAACTTCATTACTTGAAATTAAATAAATGTTAACTGAAATAAAATAAATAAACTTATTTGAAGCTTTAGCTTAACCTGATATGGCCTACTAACTAAAACAGAAATACAAAGTTATAAAAACTATATAGATGTTTTTAAAAAAAAAGAAAAAAAAAAGTGAATTGAGGTCTCTTTCGTGTATTTATAATGTAAAAAACAAAAGATGTCAAAATGTCAGTTCAAGTGACAGTCGGTTATGTAATGCTTAAATGCTTAATGTATTACAATTTAACTAAACTCATTAGATTTTAGTCGACTAAATATACTGTAGATTTAGCCGACTAAAATCTTATGATATTTAGTCGACTAAAACTAGACCAAAACTAAAAACAATTCAGGTGACTAAAATATGACTAAAACTAAATGGCATTTTAGTCAGAAGACTATGACTAAAACTAAATCAAATTTGCTGTCAAAATTAACACTGACCAGGAGTCTTTTAAATGAGAACAAAAATGTTAAAGCTTACAGGCTTCCGTACGTCGTCCGCCTCTGTGCCCTCTCTACGTGCGTTCTTGAGTATTGGAATTGAACTTCGACGGTTGATGATAACGCAGTAAGATAACACAAGAGTGCATGATAACACAAGAACTCATATTAAGAAATGCCCATTTTCATGGACATTTAGTTTGTTTCTCATGGTTTCCTGTTTTTCCTTTCTGATTCCCTTTTTGTCATAGCTACATAGTTGACATAGTTTTTTGATTTATTAGCCCGACATCTTGTTTCCTTTCTCAGTTGTCCTGTGTATATAGTCCTCATATTCAGTTGTTCTTTGTCCATTCTTGTTAGTTGTTTCGTGGTTTGTTCTTTTAAAGTTACTTCTGTGCTTAGATTCTGCCTCAACTCCTTATTCATGCAACCACTGCTGACACTAAGCAAGATAAAGGTGCATTTATGTTTTTGAAATAAATTTGTGTACATGTACGTGCGTGTACGTGCGTGTGTGTGTGTGTGTGTGTGTGTGTGTCTCAGAGTGAGTGAGAGAGAGAGATGCTAGTATTCTCTAGTGCTAATCCGCAGTGCCAGACTCTGCACCTTTATCTGCCTTCAGGAGAGATTTCACACCTCTACAGACAGAAGATCAATAGCATAATGCAGACACACAAAGAACCGTACAAGTAAATGCATATACTCAACTTCTCAAGCACAGATGCTGGCACACACACACACACGTCTGTACATTTCACAATGTCTTACGCTGCAGACACATTTATATCAACACATTGATTTCAGTACATCCACATGCCACTCATTATGACTTTATTGTCAAGCCCTATATGCTATTACACAAAATGGTATAATCATTTAACTTATTATCAGCTTGCTTTGCTTATACTTTTAATCAGCTTACTACCATGACAAAGAACTTCATCACCACAACATATTCCTTCCCGCTTAAACATACAGCCATTGCATTACCATGGCAACTGGTATACAACTGTAGACGGTTGTGGTTTGTTATTGGCTCACTCAACAGACAAAACCAGCTGTGTCTACGTGATGTTTTACCTGATCTTGGTCCTCCTATACATGTTTCATATTTTAACCTATGACTTACAATATATAATATAATGGTGTGTATCATGCCCGAATTTATGACTATAGGCCTACATCCATACCATGTTGATATTTATTAAATAATGCATCAGTGAGATACTCAGAATCCAAATATTTTAACTTGATAACATACGTAGAAATCTTGATGTGCTATATATGAGTGCAATTTGCAGTGCACACTTCTGACATCAAAAGAAGACATTCACTGAACTTCAAGGTTACAAATACAACAAAAACTAGCATAAGCTAATTTGTGTTGCTTATATTTTAGAAAGGATGATGTGTGGATGGTGCAAACTAATTTAATATTGGATACTGATATGTTCCAACAGAGTGTCTAAGCACTTCGTCAACCTGAAACAGGCAAATGCATTTTTTGCTTCTGTTAGCTGTTGTCACACTGCATGGGTTAAAACTGCCATTAAACAACCTTAAAAAAAATAGAATCAAATGTAATATGTTGCATTCAATTAATAGTAATAAAATACTTTTTTCGAGAAATTGCTCGAATTAAAACATGACAATTTCAACCTGGGATTTTAAGATGAATGAATGAATGAATGAATGAATGAATGAATGAATGAATGAATGAATGAATGAATGAATGAATGAATGAATGAATGAATGAATGAATGAATGAATGAATGAAGATCAAATAAAAATGAATGAATGAATAAAAAAATAAAAATGATGAATAAAAATGAAAATACGTATTTTTTTTATTAAAATCTACTTTGACAGAATGTATAAAACTGTGGTTTTTGCATATTTTACAGCTATTCTAAAAATATATGTTTGTGAAGTTAGAAATACTATATTTAAGATTATTTTAAACTTGGTGTTTCAGCTGCTGGAGAAAACTTCATAGTAATTGGACTTAAAACCTTAGCAATACTGAGAAATAGCTCTTGTGACTTCCAGTGTGACAAATAGCCTCAGCATCAGCTATATGTAATCATGTTTAATTTTATGCTAAATGATCTGTAAGGCTACCCTTTCAAAATTTATTTAGATTTAAATATGATTTGATTTTGCACTGAACAGAAAAGCAGAATGAATCACTGGAAGTCATTTTATAATGCAAACATAATTCTATTAGACAATTCTCAGCAAAAACAATGGGGGTTGGGGAATGCAATTCGCAATATGAACACTCAGCAAGAAAATGACAACAAATGAGAGATGAGGTTTTTAAGGGCACCGCTGTGTTACCATGACAACACAACCATCTCATCCTCTCCTCCCATCCATCTCCCTTGCTGTCGCTTTTGCCCTCTCTATCTCTGTCATCTCAATCTACTTCTCTCCCATGTGCCATCCCCATGAACCTCTGATAGTCCCTGAATGATGCTGCCTTGGTGTTTTCTGTTCAGTCTTTAAAGAACTGTAAAGAAACATGTCTGTGCTCCGATTAAGCCACAGTATAGGTATAACTCTGTTCCAAAACATAGTGAGCTGTAGGGGTGTAACGATTCATCTACTACATCGATGTATCGATTTATTTTCCTACGATCTAACTACATCGATCTGTGCTCGGCAAGTTGGCCTTCCAGACGACATATATCGATCTAACATCGTTTGAAAAGGTAATCAATCGATTGTATCGATCATAGGAAATAACTCATTGGATTTAAGCACGTCAGACTTTAAATGGATGTTTTTTCTTAGCACTTTTAATGATAACGGCGTTAAACGTTACTCGATTCAGTCTGCCTATCTGTGACATCATCGCAACGCACGCACCAGCAGCAGCAGCGCTAAGAAAACAAAACATAGCATGGCATATGGCAGAGGAGAAGCCAACCAGCGAGAAATTATCAAGCCACCAGGAGAAAGAGCTACCTGTACTTTCAACCCTGGCTAAATGTTACCTGTGCATTCCCAGTGTGCCAGCAGAGCGAGCTTTTTGTACTGCTGGCGACATAGTGAACGCACAGAGAAGTGTTCTGCGGTCAGATCATGTTGATCAGTTGATATTTTTGAAAAAGAAATATGTAGAGTCATTGAAGAGTAGTTGGTTACATTTTATCTTTTGTTAAATATTGTTTGTTTATTAAACTGAGAGTAGTAGCAGGTTCAGCCAGTTTATTCAACCTGAAGAAATGTTGGTTGCACTTTATATTTGATATTAATATTGTATTTGTATTATTTTAATGTTGAAAAACAACAGCAAAAGTAACAGGTACACCTACTAATAATTAAACCTGAAGAGAAGTTAGTTGCACTTTATTTTTGATATTAATATTGTAATATTATTATGTTGGATAACAAAAGCAGAAGTAGCAGGTTAACCTACTGTTGAAATGTTGGTTGCACTTACTGTGCTTTTATTGAAAATGTATTGAATATTGAAAATGAGAGCAGAAAAGGTTAACTTCCTCTTAATTCAACCTAAACTGTTGTTGCACTTTATTCAAATAAAATTTGAATGCATTTGCCATTAATTGTTGTTTACTTGTTTGTTTATATCCATAATTAATTGATACCTGATTCCCTTACAAGAAACAACAGGAATCTAGGAAACTTCACCTGCACTGACCAGTATCCAGATATTTATTTCAGTCACACAATTTTTGGCTAAAAAGTTACTGAATCGATTTTAAGTCACTGAATCGTTTCGGATCGTATCGTTCTAAATGAACCAACATCGTCCTTGAATCGTATCGACAACCTCAAATCGTGATACGAATCGAATCGTTGTTAAAACGAATCGTTACACCCCTAGTGAGCTGACATGCTGTCTACTGTCTATATAGGCTGTATCCTAACCATCCTGGAACTTCACAAGGGTCTAATTTAGAACATAGGCAGCAATTTCACACACTATTAAAAAATGATTGCTTACGTAATCACACAGGAGACTCAACTCACAATTGATTCCAATCAAGTTTGTCATTAGCATGTTGCTAAGATAGCAATGTGATAGTCTAATAAGCATAAAAATACAGAGCAAATTTGGGGAAAATTTGAATATTTTATTAGATGAAACTATTATAAACACTTGTGATCACTGAAATAAATACATTTGTAATAAACATTTGACCCATTTTACATTTTACTTATATGTTTGGCAAAAGTTCTTCTAACCCTAATTGATAAGGTGTGTAGCATTTCGTTTCTTAAACAACCATGTAGGAAGACACATCATGGCCATATTCCAGGATGACAATGTCAAGATTCATCGGGCTCAAATTGTGAAATAATAGCTGGATGGGAGCATGAAGAATTATTTTCACACATGAATTGGCACAGCTGAGTCCAGACCTTAAATTCATTGAAAGTCATATATGTTGTGATGTTATTTCAATCAAGAGATACATCAATTTTTGTTCAAGATCTTGTATTGATAATGCAAGATTCAAGCACTGTGTAAAGTCTCCTTCAGCACATCCCAAAGACTTTCAATTAATTTATGGTCTGGACTCAGAGGTGCCAATTCATGTGTAAAATTATTCTTCATGCTCCCTCCCTCCCAACCATTCTTTCACAATTTGAGCCTGATTGATCTTGGCCTTGTCATCCTGGAATATGGCCATGATGTGTCTTCCTACATGGTTGTTTAAGAAATTAAAAGCTACACACTCCATCAATTAGGGTTAGAAGAACTGTTGCCAAACATATAACATGCTAGAAACATAATAATCACTGCTATAATGATCCAATCATTGAGCATTTGCCTATTTAAATCCAAACAGCGACTTTTTTTATTTTGGCAGGGCAGTGTAATGCGAACATAATCATGCTGCTGCATTTTGTGCGCACCTATGATTTCTTAAAATGCTGTTTAGGTAGGCAGTTAATTGGGTTTTGGAACAGAACTGGAGATGTTGCCTCAACTCTCTCCCCAAACAATAAAATAAGAATGACAGGTATAGGCCTGCATGGAAACTGTGACTCTCACTTGCTTTTATGAAATATGATTAGCTAAGTGTATGAAGCCATTTACAAAGAATGTGTTCTTGCATTCTATCTGTGCTTTTTTTTTTTCATTGTTGACTTATGTAAACATGTGCTAGATGTACGTGTTTGATCATTAGTGTAGTGCTTCTAAATTGCTGTCAAATTAAAAGTAGTTTAAATAATTAATAGTTTTAATAACCTTTTATGTATTGTATTATTTTAAAAGTTTATGGTAGTTCATGTGGCTATATACTCACCTTCTGTTCAATTTCGTTTAGCAGTTTTTAATGCAAGAACACATCTTGAGTGAATGGCCTCCGATATTTTTTAGTTCCATTTAACACATTTTACCATACTTCCACATAATTCAGCGCAGATTCCATGTGGGCTTTGAGATAAGTTAGAAAGCTGATGGAGATAGTAATGGATGTGTATGAGATGAGAATGAATGATCAACCTGTAAACATCCAACTTTCCAGCACCCTGTACCAACTTAAACACACTCCAACACACTCAGCCACTATAAGCAACCATCGGACGCACAGCAACCAATCCCCAAGATCCTGAAGCATACATTCACACGTCCTCAAGACCGCAATCCCACAGTGCCTTGCTCCCTACCTGCTTGTTTTTGAGGTCGAGCGATAGTTCATAGTCGGAGGTGGTGGAGTGGCTGCATGCTCCATTCCTCTGTACTCTGATTGGTGAAGCAGTGTGATGTAAGCTTGGCCTCCTTCCTGTGCCTCCCGTACTTGTTGCTTCCCTCTCCTGCTCCTCTGTCTCCTTTTTCGGCTCCTCCTGTATTGGTTGTTGCAGTTGCACCTGGGGTTTTTCTTCCTCTTGCTCTATCTCTTGTGCCCTCACCTCTTCCTTCTCCACTTCTGCACTCTCTCTCTCTTGTGGTTCACCTCCATCTCCATCTCGATCCCCATCTCCCCCTCCTGCATCGACAGATGTCACAGTGCTCTCTGCAACCTGAGGTGCCACCTCGACCTCCGGCTGGGAGGCACTGGTGGTGGTCACCTCGGGTGATGGCGATGCGGCAGGTGATGGTGTTGCAATGGGAGAAGGGGAGGGTGGCTCTTCACTGCGGAAAGGAGGAGAAAACGAAGAGTCAGCCTGCAGCCCAGGCACCATTTGACCTTGTCCTCCAGCTCAGGGGGGCGTGGCCTGGATGGGTCAATGTCAATCTCTCCCTCCCTTTTCTCTCATCAACTGTGCCCTTCGGGGCAAAGAGAAAGAGATGAAGCGATTGTCTTGGGGTTGTAGCCCCTACTGTCCATTCCAGGATGGAATTGAGAGTTACCAGACAACCAGAGGGGGAGGATGGGACACACAGTGACTTTGCAACACCCAACATGACACACACAGACATGACAGACACAGTCATGCAGCTATCAGTGTGGTACATTTACTGCTCTTCTGTGGTGTTGTTCTTTGACCTGTTGTAACTATGGAATTTTTCAGGCTAACTCAGTGGTATTCCACAAATCTTCTGGACCCCCATGAGGTGAAGCCCCACCCACAAACTAGTGTCAATCTAGTGTAAACCTTACAATAACAGTGAGTAGCTTTTGAGCCCTCTGAATGGTCCTGTCAGAGAAAGTCATCTGACTACAGATGTTTGGAAACTCAGCATGACACCTCATAATAGTCGCATTTGCCTTTCTAGCATATCTAAAAATATGCCAAGAAAGCTTTCAAATTATTAGGCTGCATGTTAATATAGATACTGTAAATGCATTAAAAAGACTAAGTGCACCTTTGTGCAGTGTCACGCCAGTTAAGATAGCTTCCTTTGCAGTGTAAAGATGACAAATTTTACCAGTATTTAATGGGCTCATTCTCCCATGAAGGGCTGTGAGGTTGTCACGTACGTCAGTGGCCTACCTAAAGCTTTTTGGTTGAATCTATGAGGATGTATATGACAGACAGGGCTTTTATTTTGCTTTTGAAGTGGGACTGTGGATCTCTCGCCTTTAATCCCCCTCTCTGTTTTAACTCCCATCTTTCTCAATGTCACATTAGATCACTCTCTCCATTTATATCCAAACCTGTTTTTCTTTCTGGGATCTACCCTTTCAGTCCCTTGCACCCTCTACCCACTCACATGGTTCTTACTTTTAGCATGAGCAAGTGTGACTGCGTATGTGTGGTGTGTGAAGCACTGAGAGGCATTAGGAGCACTCAGGGCCTGTATGCATTTGTCTAAGCACAGTCTAATATCACAGAGTGCTAGTGGTCCAGGACAGGTCACAGTCAGAGTTCTGCACACAGACACGCTTATAAAAAGCTCTGCTGGCATCAATGTATGCATGAAGCAGCAAAACTCAATTATCTTTCCATCCATGACATGGCAATTGTGGCGACAAAGCAAAAAATCTGCTGATTGTAAATGGATTTGATGTTTAATAGGCAATACCTTCCTAAAGAAGAGCAAGCAAGGATGGCACAGAGATTTGAGGGAGGGGGGATACGTGAAAATAATTTGAATTAGTGGACAAAGAAAATGGCAATAACTCCAAAACCTACCGAGATGAATACCTAGACAACATTTTAAGGCATCATGAACCTGCTCCTAACATGAGGGCCAAAAGGTAGGATCTTCTAAGATACTTTTGTTTGGCCAAAATGAATGCAACTTGACGCAATCCCAGAATGCATTGGAATGAGCACTGAGGGGAAAGTAATCCAAGTTGGCAAAAACTTAAGAGAAATGTTGAAATTTTAAATCCACTTACCCTTTACCATTTGATACCAAACAAATATTAAATGAACCAAAAACTACTATTTTAACCAATATTTGAAGGCAGCATGCATTTTTAAGCTTATTAGAGTTTTTATTAGAGTCAAGATGATAGCTTGTCTCCCATGTTTGTGCTTCAAATCACTCCTCATTTGAAGCAAAAGCATGGTAGCATGCTAGCATCTTGACTATTTGTCTGATGCCGAGAAATGTTGCCAAGTAGAGTGTTTGAAAACGTATGAGATTCCATTGTGGTTAGGATGCTGACTGTAAAGGTAGCTGCCTATGTAGGCGGTACTGTAGATACCAAGGCAGCTCACTAGGTTTTAGAGCAGAGATGGGTTTCTCGAGCAAAACAGAACTGAGTGTTCACTATTTAAAAATACGATACATTTTCTTGCTGCTCTGGTGGACACCCTTGCATGTACAGTATAAGGAAATCCAAACTAAAACCTCCCTCTTACTAATAAACCAACATATAGGGTTTTAAAAGCTTTTATCTAGGAATCAACCTAGAAATACTAGGAAAATAAGACTCACAAGACATATGTTGGAAATGGTTTGTGGAGTACAGCGCCTGTATTTTATTTCAACATGCATTTGTGGCGTCGCTGGCGGGATTGAAAGGGGCGATAAAGATCAACTCCTTCCAGAAATGGCTAAGGCGATAAGACAGGAGTCAGTGAGCACAAAATCAGAACATTACAGGCAGCGTATGCAGCATGGCACACACACAGGATATCCCCAAGGGGGGAAAGGATTGTAGGAATAAAAGTGAAAAGCGGAGAGCTTGTTCAGGAAGAAAATACTGCTAATCCATTCATCCTCTGAATACGAGAAAAGACCACTTGTTCAGGCTCAGCAATGGATAATTCTTCATATAAGTTACATATTAGAAGATGTAGGCTTATAACAGCAAAAACGTTCGAAGATAGACAACAACCAGGGCCGACGATCGCAGATTGGTTGCCCTACGTGAAAAATCTGTGGTCCATCCGAAGTCTTTTAGATCCCGTTTAAAACTACTTTTGAATGACAATCGATGGATGAACATGCCTCTTGCCCACATAATGGTGTAGTAACAGTACGATTCGGGACAAATATACGATTTTAATGCAGGTGGGGATACCTAGTGCTACAGAAATACAAAAGTGAACAACAAATTTTGTGTAGAGTGTCACTTCTCAAGATCTTATTTAGGACAAAATCTTAGACTGACATGGAGGATACAGGATTTATTGCTTGTCATTTTATTAGGTTGGTACAAAGTGTAAAACATCAATAAATCCGAAAAACAAAAACAATTAATTAATTTCACGAGTTCACACTTACATATCATTTAGAGGGAGTAAAGTTTTAATGCATATTTGGTATGCTGTCCGGGAGGAGGGCTCCGAGCTTGGAACCCAGAGTGCCCCCCCTGTATGTAAGTGGTTATAACTAGAAGTGTGGATAAGGGGGGGTGGAGGGATGCTGATAAACTGTCATCGAACTGAGGTAACACTGCTGAATCCCTTTTATTGTGATTGGCTGAGAGCTCTCCACTCGTGTTAATTATCTGAACGTGCTCCTCCCAAACTTTGTTAATAAAACATAATTTAATGCCATTTGTAAACTGTGTAAAAGATACCTTATCCAAGGTTAATTTGCAGACACTATAAGTACACCATTGAGTTCTGCAAAAAGTATACACGAGTCGGTTCGGCACGGCTCGGCTCGTTTTGGTTCGGTTTGGTTTTCCACCGCAGTTAGCACCGCTTTAAAGTGGGTGGGATTATAGAATGATCATTGTAACTGTGCCACCTCTACTTCTCGGCATGTGGATGTATTTAACTACAAGACAAAGAAGTTTGTTTCAAAGGAGGCTAATGGCAGCAAACCAAAATATTGCTAAAAACAAGTCTTAGGCACTCGTGCAACAAAGCGCTGATGATGATATCACTTGATTTGCTCGACGGCGCACAAGGGTAAACTAATCTTGTATTTAGCAATGTGTTTAGGGTCTCAATCGCTATCGCTAGTGACGATTCCCTCTGAACAATCAGTGATCTGCAGTGTTTACACGTCACTTTTTAGTATCTGTACGGCACGCTTGGAACCTCAACCGAGGTGGTACTATTTAAGCGAAATGTACCAAGCTGTACCGAACAGCACCATGCAGTGGAAAAGCGGCAAAAAGTGAGCCATACCGAGCCGTACCGAACTGTACCATGCAGTGGAAATCTGCCAAAGCGAGCCGTACCGAACTGTACCATGCAGTGGAAAATTGCCAAAAGAGCTTATAAAATGTGCTAATGGTGCGTTCACACCGGACGCGAATGACGCGATTCACGCAAGTGATTTACATGTTAAGTCAATGCAGAGACCCGAATAGGCATTCAGCAGCGCGATTCACGCGAATGAGGCGGCGCGAATGAGGCGCCGCGAATGACGCGAATTGAGCGTTTTGAACGCGCAAATCGCTCAAGTTGAAAAATCGGAACTTTTCCGGATATTTGCGCCGCATTGACCAACCAGGAGCTTGCTCTAGTAGTGACAACAATGAGGAGAACATCTGTATATTAATATCTGGTTCAGACAATATGATTATCACGGTGAGAACATTAAATGACATGAAACACAACCTAGTCTCTTTTTGTTAAATGCAAGTTTTGGTATGATCAATAATACAAAAGTATAAGTAAAAGGTATAAGAAGCTATACATGAAATAAAGCAAAAAATTCAGTCAAACATTCAAAGTCAGTGCTAGTCGGCTACAACTGTAACGTAAAGTTATAGCCTAAAAATAAAAAAATAATGAAACTTCACTTTGCCCTCAGCCTAAACGATTTGCCAGGGAACAAATTATAGATTCATGAGACCAAAGATCGCCCGTTACATATACACAAGACAAATTATAGCTCAAGACACACCACAGAGACATCAGAGCCAGCGGCAGACGTCAGAAGGACTAGCCGAGGAAAGGCTACTCTCGTTGGGGTAACGAGCGTGGAGCGCCGCTGATCCACTGGAGCACACAACTCCGAAAACGCCAGATAAAATGTTCAAATAGGCACTCTTTTTATAAATAATCCACATATTTGAGCTTTAAACAACTACATTATCGCCTGAAAAAGTCTTAAAACTACATTTTGTCACACATTAACAGTAGATTTTAACAAAAAAGACGTGTAAACACAGCCCATGTCAGCCATTTCTCAATGAGACGAGCTGGCTGGCAGAAGCCCCGCCCATGACGTGAATTCGCGTCTGTTGTGTAGTGAATGTCACACAAAAATGAAGCGAATTTCACGTGCAAATGAAGCGAGTAAACTCAAAATGTTCAAGCGTCCAACTTCGTGCAAATTATTTGCGTCATTCGTGTCCGGTGTGAACGTCACATTAGGAGTGAAAACAGTGCCATGAAATTCAATTCCTGTACTGAACTGTAATGAGCTATGTAAGAAAAACAGGGTAAGCTTAACAAGAAAAACAGGGTATGCTTGAGCAGTCTGTCCTTTTTAGGGTCACATCTTGTGACACCACGTCCTGTTTTTGAAATTTCAGTTGAACTGCACCAGAGTTCGTTTGGAAGTGGACCAAGATTTTTTAGAGGTCTCGGTCTGCTCATTTGGTGCTCACCAGGATTTGGATCGCAGTATTCACACTTATTCGATTGAACTACACTAACAGACAATCGCACCAGAGTTAGTTTTAATCGAACCAAACCTGCCAAGTGTGAACACACCCTTAATATTTTAGAGAAACTGTGCTCCATATTTCACGATTCATAGGCACTTAGAGTCAGTCCAGCGGACCGAAGAAGAATTATGTAAGTTGAATCCATTCTATTTGAAAGTTCCAAAGAAGTGGAAGCTGTAAATAATAGATGTTGAAATAAAGCTTCCTCTCAGCAGGTGGCACAGCTAGGGAACAAAAATAGAAAGAGCTAAAAACACAGAGTGCTCATTGTCTGATAAAATGTTTTGTTTTGTTTTTTCATTCTTTACTTTTAGATGTTTATACGGTTTTATGTTTGCAACTTGTAAATAGAACAGCCTGAGCAATTGGTTAATAATGTTTCTTTTCTGCTTTATTTTTTTCATTGAATGTAGCCACGCTGTTCTCTTGAGGACAGACTGAAAGCAAACAAAATGAAGGGGTGAGAGGATGTAAAAGCAGGTAAACAGAGGCAAGGAGGCATGGGGCTGCTGAGACAGCAAAACACAAAGAGTGTAAACTACACAACACACAAAAACACATTCTGAGACCATAAAGAAAGGCTGGTGCCAAACATCCGAGAACACACATACAATGCTATAGACAATGTGTATGTGAGTTTGTGTGTACAATGGCAGTAAAAGCATGTGTAGAAGGAAAAACAAATACTGTCTTATATTTATAAAAGATTTTGTTCTGGTCCTTGCTGATTGGTTGAGTATGCAAAGTATACAAATAATAATAGGTACAATATAAATACGTATTAAAAATGTGAGTATAAAACAATAATTTCTTCCAAAAATATGTGAAATTTTCTAGCTGAAATGGCACCATTTCCTGAGAATAACAGCAGAGCATATTAACTTTGAGGAGAGACACAATCTGAAGTTTAAAACTGTCAAAGCATCCAGAATTTTCTCTGTTTGCTCAGTACACAGCAGAGGCTGTTGCAGCGACTCACCACTTGAATTGTGCATACTGCACCAACTACAGCTGGCTTTACTATTGCGACACAGTGCAGGCATTAGTGAGCATGTGGGGGATGAATCCGTAGTTCTGAGGGGTGAGCGTGTGTTTTGCTTGTATGTGTGTTTCTGAGCGTATGCGACTCCCTGCTGCTCCTGCCCCCGCACTGTCACAGAATCAGCTCAAGTGCCTGCGGAGAGAAAGAGCCCCTATCTACCCACAAAATGTATGACTCCAACTTCATCTGCACTATTCGCAGCCTTTAAAAAAAAAAATAATAATTATGAGACTTGGGGTGTTGGGAGGAATTTGTAGAACCCTAAATAGGCACCAACTCATCCAGTGTGTAATTCCCTACAAATCCACACAAAAGAGTTCAGGTGTAATTTTGTCAATTTGACAATTTGTAACATGTACATGACACATCATTTATGAACCTGCACTTTCAACAACCTCAAATTTATCCTAAAAACAGTTATTGGCCCCATATGTTTCCAAAATATTGCAATTTGTGGCACATGGCCTTGGGCCCCGGATTCCCAGAGGCCCCAAGTTCTTTTGGGGTGGCAGCAGTTTATGTCATTAATCTGGAGCAGGATCATAATTAAAAGGGGCAAAGGAATGATTATCGGGGGCCCCATGAGGGCCCAATCTCTTAGTTTAGACATGAGGGTGAGTAAATTATCCTTTTTTTTTTTTTTTTACTATTTTAGGTGAAGTCTACATTTAAGGTTTTTGTTGCAATTGTCAGCTATAATTTTTTTTCCTGAGGGAGGGAAATATGATTTCAATTTCAACAGCTTTAAATGTATTCTAAAAACCATATATTTCTGAAAATGTTGCAATTTGTGGCACTGGGCCTGGGGCCCCAGATTCCCAGGGGTCCCAAGTAGCAACCACCCTCTAGGACACGGGCCTCTGTTTATTTTATTTATTTTGCTCGAGCAGAAGCGTTGTTTAGGAGGGAAAGGTAGAAACGATTTCCGGGGACCCATGGGACCCGGAATGGAGGGTCCTATCTTTGAGTTACAACCCTCACTTCTGGAACAGCACATGGGCACCTGAACTTTAATTGTTCTTATATGATCACATATGAATCAAAAATAAGCACATATACCTTTTTGTCTCAGCAATATGCTATGGAGGGCCCCATACTCCAGGGTGCCAATAACAAGGGCCTTTTAGCATCCACTGTTTTTAACATCACCTTTTACAGAGATGTAAATGAAGGACTAAATAATTGGACAAAGCTTACATGTTTTCACAGCAAAATTTTGATATGACCTTGTGTGATTATTAAACTGTAAAAGAGACTCTTGCGGGTAGAAATAATAGTGGTATTTCATAGTGCGCTGCCACTTATAGTTACATTGAGTTAAAGGCAACCTGACACAGCAACCATTTGGTCGACAGGATATTGTTTACTGCTATTGGTTCTAATTTTACAATGTTTAATTTCTTAGGTAGGCTTTTGATTGGGATATTTCCCCTAATTCCCTGTCATTACTATATTTCTCTCCAACTTTGCATGACCTTGCGCATCTTTCTCAAAGCTAGTCAACCTAATTTTGATTAACAGCCAAAGGTCATATTCTGGCCAAGAACTGCTACTATGTGAAATAATTTTTGATCAATTTACAACCGATGGCATATAGGCATGAAAAGGTTTATTAATTAACTGTGTGAAGGCACTGAGCAGTATAATGTCTGTTGCATAATCCAAGATAATAATGTACTATTCCTGCTGCACTGCTCTCTGCGTTTTAATGTTAATCAAACAACAAAAGACCAAAAAACAGTCGCTCACTACTCTTGACTAAATAACTTTCATAAGGATTAATTTCTGAGATGCGGAAAACGCAGATGGAATCCAGTTATAAAAATGGAATTTACTGCATAACGAGGAATTTGTAAAAGTTTTGATGAATAAATAAAACGTAGATCAGTAAACTTAAATCAAATCGCGATATATACTAGTGTCTGTGAATATTAAGCTGCAAAAAGACTGTTTGAATATGAATCCTGCATGTTTCTGTGTGTCTCTGGGTGAATGAAAGGCGCAGACCTCACACACACTAAAACTTGCCTCTGTCACCTCAATATATGAGGACATGAATGCATGAACCTCATGTCCAGTCACTTCATAAGCATTTTAGTTTCATTCGACAAAATCTATCGATATATCATAAACACACACACAGAAACTTGAAGGTCTTCACGGCAACCCGTCAAAATAAAAATTCTGTTTAAAAAAGTAATTGTGACAGAAATATATTAATGTTGTACAGTAGAATAAATTAAAAACTTATAAATATGAATATTAAAATGAGAAATTCAAACAGAACAAATTCTTCATACATTTTTTTTTAACATTAAAATATTACAGGTCAAATGTATTTCTTTACCTATAACCTGGAAACATGCATGTACATTCCATAGGTAACACTATACAAGTCCCTATGCAACAAGGATGCATTAGCTTACATGAACTATATGCATTATGCATACATTTTTACAGCATTAATATGAGCAATACAATTGTACCTTGATCATTCATGTTAGATCATAGTGCATTAAGGTTAACAGATACAAATTCAAACTCAATTTAATGTTGAAATGAACATACTAACAATGAACAATACTTCCACAGCCTTTCTTAACCTTAGTTACTGTTACAAATAGAATCTTTTTGTAAAGTGTTACCATTTCATACAAATCTAAACAGTCTGTTTTTTTAGAAAGAGATTATATAATAAAAAAACGAATGTGTTTCTGCTTTGTTTATATTTCTGTCGGCAGCATGATGATAAAGTTTGCTTTCTCACATCACTAGTTTTATATATGCAACTTTTGGGTCGGACTTGCGTGTTATCACATTGATTTAGCTGCTTGAGGTACTGCTAATGTTAGCGTCCTCTCAGCCATAGCCTACACACTGCTGTTCTTTACCTGTTAATGCAGCATCTAGTCAAGAAATTAATTACTTTATAATTATTTGGCAACAAGTACTGTAGTGCTCTGTATTCATACCCTTTCACTGTCGTGTTTTAAACGCGCATCTGATGTGTCAGCACTCTCCGTGCAGCGTCGCATGCAGCCTCACGTGTGAATGTAAACTGAGGCGTCAGTGATGTTTTTTTTTCACCTCTAGAGGCCGCTCTCATGCTATATACTGCCAACAGACCCTTCTCAACGCTCTCACTGTGTAATAACAGCGCTTCCGTCTAAGCCGCTCCAGAAACGGACACAACTCGGAAAAACTATCGGTGTGGATTTTTGCTGATAACCGATTGTTCCACCAATTAGCTATAGGTGCCGAATAATCGGCAAAATCGATGAATCGGTCGACCTCTACAATGTAATAATACTATATGTATTTAATTTTATACAGTGAAGAATATGCAGTGTTATTTAACATTTGTTTATTTTATTTCTGTACCTGGAAACTTCTAAACATACCTAAAAAGCACTGTTTATTTAATATGTATATTTGTTCTGTTGTATTTATGTATTTATGTTGGCCTGCTGAATGTTAAATGGATCCAGTCTATGTTCATTAGAAATTATTTGATAATGCAGCAATAAACTAGCTAGTAGGCTATAAGTTAATGTATTTTTAATTTTTTTTACTTTGCTGATTTAAAACATGATCAAAATCTGTTTTAATGACAATATTTCAAATAATAAAAAAAAAAGGAATCGGCCAATAATTGTTTGTTAAAATCAGTATCAGTATCGGCCCCCAAAAATCCTATTGGAGCATCCCTAGAATATAGACATCTTTTTTTAAAGTTGAACGATTAACTTGAGAGCAATTTTTTTAATGATGTGTCATGTGCGAGACGCTGCATAAAAATATCGCTATATCTTTCACATTTTTATATGTTTTTAATTAAACTGTTATATAAGACCAAATAATGAGTGTCACATTATAGACTCACGTTGTGTAATCCTGCATAAATCCTTTCAACACTATAGTGTATATCTTTAATATGACATGGGTAGTGGTGTGAAATCGCAGAATCATTTCTATAACCTAAGAAAATGGCCAGAGGTCATGAGACTGTAGAATGATTAACATGTTGACATCCTTCCTCCAGAGGTGACATCCAAAGAGGGATTTATCAGTGCTGTTATTAGTGAAAAGTGTTGACGTCATCAGCAATTCATCTTTTAGATAGATTATTTTTAAACATCATTAATTACATCTAGGCAAAATATAATTTTTTAAAGCCATGACCCTATGGGATGAATATTGACTAAGCGATAACATGGCTCAAAGTGAATTCATTCACTACCCATCCCTGAGGAAAATCTGTTGAAGTGTGAATGTGGAATGTGTTTTCATAAGGGTTTATTCTTTATTATGCTACACATGTGCTTTCAGATCGTGTCTAACCATCACAATGTTTGTAGTTCCCCGCAAATCTCTAATTCTTTGAACAGCTATTCAACATGACTGAAGATCTGGCATCTCTGGTTTTAACACATCTGCAGTCACTCATGTTTGATAAATCCATCAACAAAGTGAATTCTGTCTAAGTAATAAATTATAAAATAACCATACTTTTGACTAGTCTGCAAAGTCTGGGACATACTGGAGCTTATTCTGATCTTCTTAGACAAGAAAAGTCATGAACTTTAAAGTTAAAAGTTGAACTTTTAACTTGAGAGCCAGGTTTTTGTAATGTGTCATGTGTGACGCTGCATAAAATGACGCAAGGGCAGCGTCAATCTACCAAATGCAAAAACACGTTACCCTTATGTAGTAATCACAAATGACTGAGAAGGTCAAGGAAAAGTTATGGAAATGTATTGGTTGAAAAGTGCACAAATTGTTTAGACCTGTTTGAACTTTCTCTAATGTGTAAAATGCAACATTTGAAACTACTAAAACTTTATGTTTTAGCTTTCTCAATTATTTTATCCCCCGTTTCTACTATTATAAAAGTTATACAGCACAAAACTGTGGAGCTCTTACTGTGATGCTAGTGTTTACCTGTTACCTGTTTACACCTGGTATTAAGATGCGTTTTGGTTGATCAAATCACAAGTGGGTGATGCTAAATCAGGGCCATTTTTAGGCATAGGCAAACTAGGCGGTCGTCTAGGGCGGCATCAGTTGTTGGGGAAATAAGCGCATATCTGGCACTCGATTTTTGTGTGTGAAGAGTGTCAGAGCCACCCTAAAATGTTATTGCCGCCCCCACTAGTTCCCCCACACTATTGGATCACAGAACTGTCAATCTGACGATTCCTATATGCCATTGGATCAGAATACAGTCAATTACTGTCAAAAACATTGCGTTTGGAGCGCTCAACAACACCATTAGATCAAAGAGCTCAGGCAATGCTTTTGGCAAGGTAACGCTTTTTTTAAAACTTTGTTTCCTTCCATCTCTTTCTCTCCATCTTTCCTCTATCATTCCAATAAAATAATCTGTACACTACATATTACAAATTTGTATGTTGTGCTGCTTTAATATTAATAAATTCTTCAAAATGCAAGTTTTAATTGGGTTTTTAATGTTTACGGTGACTGTAATTTTTACAAAAAAATTCTGACAACCCAGCTGCCAAATTTATTTTGTAAAAAAAACAGGATTCTTTCGGATAGATACACTTAAAATGTCGGTGTTTCCTACAGTAAATCCCTGTAAATTATACAGGATTTTTTTTTACAGTGGCTGTAATTTTTACAAAATTATTCTGGCAACTCATGCAGGTGCCAAATTTTTTTTGTAAAAACTATGGAATTTTTTTAAAAGTGTACAAAAAAGCTAAATTCAAACTAAAGGTCAATAAAAAAAAAACAGGTACAGTAAGGGTGTTTTCACTGAAAGTCTGCACCTAGGTCTGAACCGAAGTTCATGTTTTGATACATTTTATACATTCGGTTAGTTTTGGTTTGGTTTCACATTGACACAAAGAAAGAACTTTACATGACATACTTGCGTCCTGTCGTCATAATTTTTATGGGCTGCATCTTGACATTGAATGGTTTGTAAATTAAATTTTTAAACTGAATCGATTCATTGAGTTCTAATAGTGCTTAATGCAAGCAGTGTCGTACACAGAGGGCATAGTGTCGCGGTATTTAAAGGGGACATTGAAGCATCGATGAGCAACAAAAACTGCACTGAATCAGTATTTATTCTTATTACTTTCATTTGAAATGTAGTAAAAACACATAGTAATTATGTAGTTCTGTCTGAGAACAATTTCTTAGCAACTAGGGATTGCTATTAATTTTAATCCTTATTAAAAATATATATACAAATATAATTTGGTATGTATTTGTTAATTAATATCAGTACTACCAATGTTGCTTTTTTAAATTTGACTGGGGGTACCAATAAGGATTTCGCCTAGGATGGTCTAGGATGGCCTACGTCAGAATGGCTAGAAATGGCCCTGCGCTAAATGCAGGTGTAAACGGGATCTAAAACATTGACCATTTCCAGAGGTAGTTGAAAACACATTAGACCCGATTGCTTTCGTAGTGTAGACGTTCATGTGGTTGAATGCATTCAAACAGCCTCTCCGACTACTGACCTAACGCGTAAACATTATGGGATGTGCGCTAGCCAGACGGGATTTAAACTTTGTTTACTGAAAACCCAAAGATAATTTACCCGCCCATAGGAAATCAGGACAGAAGTGGTTGAAAGTGGACAAAAGAGACATAATATGTCTCACTCGTCAACTTGTGATCCGATCGGCCAAATGGATCTTAAAACCAGGTGTAAACAGGTCCAAAGACAAAACAAATGTAAAGAAACCGTCTTCTTGCCTTTCCCATCATACAGCATTAGATTGCATAGTGTCCTAAAAGAGCAACAAAAAGAGAAACGGCATAGAGGATAGATGGATGGGGATAACGCCCTTGACCTGAGTGATGGCACATGATGTGTGAGTGTGAATGAGCAGGACTGCATCAATAATGAGCATGCTGAAGTGTGGGCATCAGCGCTATGGTAATGGATGGCTACGGCAAGCTGCCAGGGCCAAAAAGAGAAAATATAGGATTGTGGAGAAGAAAATAAATAACCTCTCTTCATAAAAGCAAGACCAGGACGCTGTTATTTACAGACTAGTGACATTTCACTGGAGTACATTACACGTTATTTATGTTCCACACACACATACACAGATAAGTAACTATATGCAGACACTTGACATATATACATCTGAAAATACACTTTTTCTTGAAGTGACAGTATAATTAAACTCATACAATATTTCACATCAGCACTCTCGCACAAAAGTGTTGGGCTCCACAATTTTTGACACAAATGGAGCAATGCTGCAAGTCTAATATTTTCTTCTTTTTATAGCCACTTCTGCTCTCTTATAAATAGCACTGCTTTATTTCACACCAATAGTCTACTTCTAATACTCCTGATAAAGGCAATTAATTTTAATATAAGGCCTATAAGATTCAAATCAGGCTCATCGTGCAGAGAACTCTGGGATTGATATATTATTTTGCAGAATCACATATAGACAGTATCATATTTAAGACAAGGACCCTGTAGCATCATGTCCTGTGCTAAAATTAATGTCCAATTTATTTGTTCTTTTATGGGTGAATTGGTTGAATAATGGGGGAAAAATTATCAAACAAAGTATTCAAAGCAACTAGAAATTAGGATAAACGTAACGTAAGTAATTTCACAAAACAAAAATATGATATAGACAACATTTTACATTTAGATTTTGCATTATATTTATGCAATTGGCAGATGCTTTTATCCAAAGCGACTTACATTGAATTCAAGGTACATTTAACTTTCAGTGGTTATGTTAAACATTTTATTGGCTAAACTGCTGTGGAACCATTAGCAGCATTTTTTTAAGTATCAATCAATCAATCAATCAATCAATCAATCAGTCAATCAATCAGTCAATCAATCAATACTTTCCAGGTGCCATATTTAAGGAATACATCTATTTTCCAAATATCAGCATCTCGAACTGGAGGAGGGGAAATACCCTAGACAAATATCCCATCACAAGAGTAGTTCACCAAAAAATTTGTCATTATTTACTCACCCTGATGTCACTCTAAACCATATGGCTATGTTTTCCTTTGATAAAATACAAAAGGAAATGGATGCCAGATGAGATGATGTTGACAACTTTTTTGCTCACCAGCCACTGTGGCTAGTTGTTTTCCAACTAGTTACTACCCACAATTTTGACATCCATATTATCTCGTACTTAGGCAGCAGGTATATTAGGCTGCTGTCACTTTAAGACCTGACGCATGGATCCATTCAACTGTTACACGTGGGGTTTTTTTCTCAGCTGTTTACGTTCACTTAAAACATAACTGGCTGTGTTTACGTGAATACTCGCCAAGACCTGCATTTTGACATTATGTTGTGCGTATTTGACTTAATGGTTTAAGCACAATAAGCAGAAAAAAAGATCTGAGATTTAGATCTGAGAGGCGGCTTTATGAGAGCGCACTTTGGGTGTGAGCACAAAATCTGCGGGAATTAATAAAATTATGCGCAATACGTGCAATCCAATGCCGAAATTTAATCCCTGAAACACTCCGGAGCCAATGAAAAGAGTGAGTGAGGCGAGGCGGGTTTGGGTGTCAACTCGCTGTCAGAGAGAGCTGGTTTGTGTATTCTGTGGAAAATTAGTATTGGAAGCGCTTTAGTATCGATATGTAAAGAAACATCTATATTTTATCTATATTTTAATCTATATATCTATACAACATTGCACTTTTTTCATTGCACTTTTTCAGATGCCTTTCTAAAAGACTACAATTGAAAAAAAAAAAAAATATATATATATATAAAATATACAATTCAACCCGCCACTGCTGAAATCAACTCGCATTTGTCAAGCCCTACACCCAACACATTTAATTAAAAAATAATGAAATCTGGGCTACATAAGCCATTCAACTGTTTGGCTTTTGGACAGATTTGGCCAGTCTTGGCACAATGAAGTTCGAGTTGAGCCAGAGCAGGTGCAGTCCAAGCTCAATGGAACAGCAGGGACTTATTACTTTATACTTTACATGTGAGCCCATTTGTAAATAGTACAAGATGTGCAGCTAAAGGGGATATTTCTGGTAAAATGTATATATTTGGGTGAACTATCACTAATCGCATTACAGAGATTGAGCTTTGTTTTGAAACTATCAGTACTCAAGAAGAGCCATTATTAATCAGCCTTTGTTAATTCAAATCTATGTAAACACATCTGCGCTAGGCTATTTTTGCTTTTCTACACACTAAGGGAGGGAATGGGCTGCTTCTGCGGGAGAGAGCAAAAGACAGGAAACGTGATTTGACAGTCTGATTACAAGTCAGGAAGAAAGGATGTAGGAAACACATCGATTTATACCTCAAATATTCAACATATGCTATACCTACATTCTTGCAAATCTCCAAAAACGTACAAAATAATATATATAGTAGGGGTGTAACGGTACACAAAACTGACGGTTCGGTACGTACCTCGGTTTTGAAGTCACGGTTCGGTACGGATTCGGTACAGCAGTTTTACAAAATTGCTTTTTATTCATTTTTATTCAACAGTGGTTTAATGAAAAAAATGGTGTCTGTCCTTAAATGAATTCAGTTATAACTAAAAGTTTCTTAAAGATAATGCTGTAAACTATATAGGGAGCCCTTACTTGCATATTGCTATTAAAGATTAACAACAGAGCCCAAACTATTAGCCTAAATTCAGTCGCTATTTATTTTTAGATATAATAATCAACACTCGCTTCACATAAGGCAGTTTTTGCATTAACTTCTAAATCTAATTATTATTATTTTTTCTCCAATTCGTTGTTGAAATATAATCATTTAGTGGCTGTAATTTTCATGACAGGTTTATTTAAACATACATTAAACAAGACATCACTAACAGGCTAAGTGGTAGGCTATATAATGAATATAGGCTAATATAATGAATATATAGGCTAATATAGTGCATGTATTCAGTGAAAGAGTTAATCTCTCTAGTGAACTCAGCTGTGGACACTGAATGACTTCTGAGGTAAACGAATTCTACACGACATTGTTTACAAGCTGTTTTATTGTCTTTCCGCGGTTGAAACACCGATGGAGCGATTACACAACATATGATACGTTTCAGTAAGTTGTAATGTATCCTCAACATACCTTAGGATATTAATTTATGTTTATTCTTTAGAAGAGATGATCGCGTTCACTCAAGCGTGCCGCGTGCTGCCGCTTGAAGTTGAACTGATACGCGTCTATCAGTCATGTCACATTATAGAGCGTTAAAACGGCATTTATCGTTTGAATTTCGTGATAAAATGGACTGAATACTCAATATGTTCATATGGGGACTCGGATTGAAGTGTGTTCCGCGTTTTAAACAAGCGCGCACCGTACCGAAAGCCCTGGACCGAAACGGTTCAGTACGAATACGTGTACCGTTACACCCCTAATATATAGTAATAAATAATTACAAAGAAACGGCAAATAACATATTGCATTAAAGATACATGTTGAAGTAGAAAGACTGCAATTATATTTTCCTGTAAAATAATCTTTTTTTTTTTTTTTGGTAACACTTTATTTTACAGTGCTATATACAGTGCCTTGCTATACATGTTACATGTAGTTACTACAGTAAAACTGTGCATAATTACATGCACCTAACCCTAAACCACATCCTAACCCTATCCTTATAATAAGTACATGTAGTTAATTATTGTTACTCGGTACTTAAATGTATAATTACAGTGTAACAAGGACACCTTCAAATCAAGTGTACCTAAACATACAACTTTCCAGCTGAAATGTACACTAGTGGGAGTAAAATACTAACAACTTTTATTCCTTTCCAAATAAATTATAATTTCAAGGGCATATGATCGATGAATAAAGACTTATTCTTGCACAGTGACCTCAAAACACTTCTACCATAGTGCATGATTTGTAAAATAATATATATTGACGTCTGCATCACACCAGCTCCGTAGGGCTGGGCGATAAGGCCAAAAAAAAAAATCATATCTCTGTATTTTTTGGTTGAATGGCGATACATGGTATATATCCCTATATTTTCTCTGTTTTTCTATTTGGATAAAAAATCTGTATTTATTTTAATAATAATTTTATTTCACATCCTGTCCAATGATACCCTAAAAACAATGTTGATATTGAAGGCTATAAACAAATACAGTCTACAATTTTGTAGCGTTTAAGTTTAGGTATTGGGTAGGATTAAGGGATGTAGAATATGGTCATGCAGAATAAGGCATTAATATGTGCTTTATAAGTACTAATAAACAGCCAATATCCTAGTAAAATGCATGCTAATAAGCAACTAGTTAATAGCGAGAATCACAATTCCAGTACGCTCCATCAGTGTGCAAGTAATGTCTGCTGTTATAGTAAATACACTGGCAGGTAGCACGTTCCACACACACAGGTGGTACACCTGACTGAGAGCACATAAAACACAATCCAATCAGCTCTGCCTCTATCGCTGCAAACCACAAATCACAGCAAGATCAGCCATGTGGGGTCAGTGGGAAAAGGAGAAAGAAACAGCAAGAGATGATGTTATAATGAGTAGAAAAAGCCATAGCGAGCTACCAATAGTGAAAAGCATTTAAAAAAGGATAAGAAATGCAAAATAAAAATTGCTTTTTTTATGTCTGCCACAGCATTGTTTGTCCACTTGCAATAATCGCACAAGAACAAAAAATAAGTATGTGGCCCCTTTACTCTAGAAAATTACTATAATAGACTATAATAAATATTAAATATTGCTCTAACAGAAACAGGAGATTTTCTGCAGGGTTTTTTTTTTATGTACTGGGGTTCATAGGGAAAAAAAGGAAAAAAATAAAGAAAAGAAAATAATTACATCCACACTTAGCCAGAATGTGTTTACAAACCAAAGGACCCAAGTGAAATGAAATCCCTAGCCAGTGAAAAACATCTTGGAAAAACTACATTTCAATACTGTAAATTACTTAATTCAGCCTTTTTTCTTGTAGGCATTCAGAGCTATTTCCTGAACAAACACTACAACAATATATTAAAAAAACCACACATTTCAAGTCTCTCAGCTGGCATATTCAGTCTTGTAACGTCTTGTCACATCTTGACAACCATCTCCTTGTGACAGGACAGGAAGTGACATGTTTAAACAACTGACATGAATATCCAACAAAGGCATGGCCCATGTTGGAACATCTTTGATGAAGACTGAATCATGATTTAGCTGACAATCAGCTGCTCTCTGTGTCTAGTGAAGCATATGCGTTTGGCAGACTGTGACTCAACAATTTATTAGTAGGTTTGAAATGCAATTGGTGTGTCATACTGGGGAAAAAAAGGACAAGCAAAATCTGTGGGAGCTGAGCAGTAGAAAGGCAGTATAGTGACTCACAGTATCCTTAGCATAGCTGCTGTCTCTATCTAAATTATATATGAATGTACAGTATAGAGATTATCTACTCAGGCCTGGCACTGCCAAATTTATGCTACACACTTCAACTGCTCATCTTTGCAACCTGAAGAGAGCTATCAGTAAGCATTCCCATTTATTAATTTCAATGGCAGTTGCTCGATTCTGGTTATATCATATTAACCCAAAAAGTTATATATGAGATGTATACACCATCTCATCAAATTGTATTATACTTCCGCCGACGTCATCATGACCTTTCCGACATGATTGCGCAATCCGTGGCACGTCGCAGAGCAGCGCAAAATGAGCAATTTAGGTTAAAAAAGTATATAAATGTTTATTTTTTTTATTCTTGAAAATGGCCGATGGTTTCGCTAGATAACACCCTATTCCTCAGCTGGGATCGTGCAGAGCCTCTGAAGCCCTTTGAAGCCCTTTGAAACTGCATTGATTTGGACCTTCAACCTTTGGTTGCAATTGAAGTACATTATGTGAAGAAAAATCCTGGAATGTTTTCCTCAAAAATGGAATTTATTTTTGACTAAAGAAAGAAAGACACGAACATCTTGAATGAGATGGGGGTGAGTAAATGATAATTTTAAAGTGAACTAATCCTTTAAGCGGGACTCCTAGAACATTTCATTTCCAGACTGCTGCGATACATAATAAAATGATACCATCTGTTTCAGAGAAAATGTAATCCGCTTTCAACACCACTTACTAGACATTTAACTTTGAAAGTGCCATGAAACGTGCAAAAGGCAATGTAATATCATTTAATATCAAAATAATATCAAACCTTCCATGTCCAGAAATGAGTGCCCATTAGCAAAGGTTAATTTTTGTCCAAAAGCAAGCAGATCAAATACTGAGAGTCCTGCGTCAACCAAGCAACTGACATTGAAATTAATTGGAATAGCTCACTCCTAATATAGCTCCGTGGTTGACTTTGTCAGAACATGAAAATAAAGAGTTACATGAAGCAGACTGCAGCCATCCAGAACACTGTTACAATTGTACTCCAGTGTGGTGAAGTGTATCTTATGCCACTTCCCCTTCTCCTTTTTGATTGATGGGACCCTATCAGCTCTTGACTGGCACATTTCCACAATATCCATGTCAGCTCTACTTCCTTGTCTATCAGTTTCTCCTCTGAGGATACCTTCTCATTTCTTTTTCAATTTGAATTTGCATAGGGTTCTACGATACTTGCTGCTGGATTATAGGCTTCTGTTGTTTGCAGGGACTTTGAAGATTTCAATTATCATTCACTGCCTCTTTCTGGATCCCGTCCTAACATGAAATGTGCAGACAAGTCAAGTGAATCCATTTCTCATGTATTAGCGTGGCACAATCTGGCTTGAGTTGGCAAACACAAGGGTAAGGACCACTGCACTTCTCCAGAGAGTTTGCAAATGTGCCACACATACTGTGGGGCAGGTGGCAAACATGCCTGACAAATTATTATTAACATATGCCATTCACAGTTGAGAAACTATAACAAGCCATAGCCTATAATGCAGCAATATAAAACACCCAAATCAGGCTCATTGGAAAAACGGGCCTGTGGCAACATTTCTGCAAAAACAATGATATTACATTGCTTTGTGCATGTTTTGCAACACTTTCGAAGTGAAATGTCCATTGAGTGGTGCTAAAAGCATTTTTAGTTTTATCCAAAACAGATTCATGTGAATCTTGCAACATTTTATTTTATTATGTTGGTAGTTTAATGTATCGTGGCAGTTCAGAATATTACACTAAACCCTGATAGTGTTAACAAAAGTGAAGGTGATATAAAAACAAATTTTCTGAAGCAAATATGGAATTTTAGTCTTAGTCTTTGAGCTCTTTTATAATGACTTGTGTTTCACAGGACTCGTCCCAAGTTCTCCACATCACAAGTGCAATGACATAGCAAGTTTACTGCATAAGAAAAACGGAGCAGTTCATGTGATGCATACCTCAAAATGTATTATTTTTACAAATAATGCACTATGGTAAAAGTGTTTTGAGGTCATAACATAGTACTGTGTGAAAATAAGTCTTTATTACTTGATAATCTGCCCTTGATGAAAAGGAATAAAATGACTTTTGCCACTAGTGTTCATTTTCACTGGGAACTGCAGTTAATTGTATAATGTGTCTTTGCAAAAATGTAACAATGTTTTTTTTTCCAATGAGCCCAGATCAACGTGCCAACAAGAGTCAACAAGAGTTCAACGTGTTGTTACTACAATAATCAGACTTTTGATTATCCATCAAAAAAAAAAAGAGTGTAAAATATCCAGATAAAATCTCTTTAACCTATGAGTATTACCACAAAATTACTATGTAATTACACAAGTAATTTCACAGACAAGCACTGGAAAGAATATGTTTTACTACTAACTGCCTCAAATAGATTTCATAAACATCTTTCAAAGATGCAAATACAAATTTGGGCAGATGAAAAACTAATTAGACTAATTGTAGCAGCCTGTAAAATCCAACAGTGATTCTAACAAACACTTTTTAGTTAACTTTACTTACTTAATGTCTTAATTGTAAAAATCTAGTAATCTGTACTATTCACATACTATACCTTGTTTACTCAGAAAACCCAAGTTAAGAAGAATTGATTGGTTTGAGTGCCATTTTGTCAAGCAAAAAAAAAAAACACCAGTGTTCCCTTTGGTTGGGCACTTGGGAAATTCATATTATTGTAATTTTCCTATTGATGCAGCGATGCAACAAGCAATCACAGTTATTTGGTTTCAAAGGAAGGTAAGTAATAAATAGGTTGCTTTTCAAAGTTAACTATGCTATTTTAACTATATTCTTACTAGGTCAAGAAAATATGATCATATAACACCAATTTTATCATCTCTACACTGGTTACCTATTAAGTTCCATATCAATTACAAAGTATTGCTACTGACCTATAAAGCCCTAAATGGTTTAGCTCCAGTGTATTTAACGGATCTTCTATCGCCCTACAATCCATCGCGCTCTTTAAGATCACTAAACTCAGGGCTTCTGGTCATTCCTAGGATATCTCAGTCCACTAAAGGAGGGAGGGCATTTTCACATTTAGCTCCAGTTTGTATCCAGCCTCTCATGGAGACTTCAGATGCCCCAACACCTGTGATGAGACGACTCGACGCCTGTGAAGAGACGACTCAACGCCAGCGTTGTTATGGCCTAAATTAATACATGATTGATTCACTTTTTCTAAAAATTTTCTTTAACATTCTCTTTCTAACATTTTTCAATGTACATTTATGAAATGCACTTTCTGTAAAGCTGCTTTGAAACAATGTGTATTGTGAAAAGCGCTATACAAATAAATTTGAATTGAATTGAATTATATAGTTAATGATTTAGTCAGAAATTAAGTCACCTTTTAAAAGCAAACTATGCAATTTACAATTATTGCTAAAACTTATGTCATAAGTACATTGTGAAGCTTTTAATTGGGTTGATATAATCCCTCTATATTTGTAACAATATCCTGTAGTTGATCATGCTTGAGTCACACACAAACTTCAACATTCAGCATGCAAAACACAACAATGGTAACAACAATCGTAGCAATACCAAGTCAAGAGTACATCTAAAGTAAATTTTCAAGTACTCTCTACAGTTCTTGTTTGGTGAACTATACTAACTAAGCATTTGTTAGCATAACATACTACAACATACATTTAAAGTAAGTCTAACTAATTTGATTTTACAGTGTGGTAAACATTATTTTGTGCACTGGTAAAAACATGTGCATGCATAAATTGTGTAGCAACTAACAAATAATTTGCTTTCAGATTGAATTGCTATTTTCATGTGCAATATGCATTAGACTTGAATACTCTGTGGGCAGCTGAGAATATGAAAGAATCCAAAGGAAACTCTTTAATTTCTAAGTTGTTTCTTCTAGTCAGCAATTAGAGAACAAATAAAGACTTTCTCCATAGAAATATTTTAATATAGTGGGCAATCAAAAGTAAGAGATTTCAATTTAAAATCCTTTGATTGTGCTGTATTTTACGGCTCTATACTTTTGATGTGTAAACAATTTTTTTTAAAGTACAATTGATCCTTAAAAGAACTGCAAAACAGCAACCTCTGACCAATACATTTTTCCTCTGGGCAGTTACTTTCGGCTCCACTACCACTTGCAAAATCAACTTAATCCAAATCAGTGACCAAATCAATCTTCATTAAGTTCATATTGACACAGTCTTGGTGAGGCACTTGGTCACAGAGGGTCGAAACCACCATTGCTCCCTTCAGTGTTAAACATTAACTATTAGACACAGCAGTGGGACGGTTTATTGACTCACAGCTTCCTCTCTGCTCCTTTAGCCATGAGCTATCTCACAACAGGCCATTAGTAGGAAAGAAGGAAGTGCAACAGATAAAGTGTAAACCTGCAGTTGAATCAGGCAGTTTGGTGACTGGGGAGATTGAACTTTAGTTGGAGGACACTTCACTGCGGTAAAAGTGCCCTGCTCATTAACTTCACTTTCCCTCATGAGAACTCTCAAGGGACCCAATTTGAGACAGAGAAATGGCAAGATATTAGGACATCGCTCTTTCTTTAAATATTTATTTTTCTGTCGGTCTCATTTTTTCTTACTTCTCACCACTATTCATCGGCTATTTGGACTTGTTACAGAGTAGCACTTAAATACCACAGTAATTTAGCTAAAAATAGCTCAGTGCTAAAATAGCCCAGTCAGACATTCATTTTGGAAGATTTTCATTTGTTATCGGGTAAAAATAAATATTTTTTTCCAGAAACAATGAACTCAACTAATAGAAGGGTCAATGAGTATCCAGGGTAAGAAATGGGGAGAAGGGAGGTAGAACTTTTTAAAAATATAGCTTAAAATGTACGTGGCAGGTCTTAGCAATGTAATACTTGTATTCATATTCATTTCATTCGTTTTTTTTACTTTTATGGCAGAGGCTATTTACACTAAGTGCAAATAACGATAGATGCTATTTAAGTGTATATAGTTTTAAATGCTACTTATTGTAAAAATTGGGGGATACAATTTGCACCTCAGAGTACTGTAGTACATTATAAAAGAGTATGCAATAATAATAACTAATTCACAGTGTATTTATCAAAATCATGAATGGATGCTGCCTTATTGGGACCCTACCAACACAATCTCATGGGAAAATGTAACTATTTTACAAGGTGGCATAAACTATTTTTAGAAAACAACTAAGCATCAAGGTTCACCCCTATCCCCACACTTAAACATAACTACAACTGGGGTGAAAGCAGATCGTACAAAAATGCACAAATGAGATTAAATTCATACAAATTATCCACCAATTCGTCTCAGGTTACGTATGTAACCTATGTTCCCTGAGAACAGGGAACGAGACACAACGATATGGGGAACGCCTCAGCATGACAGGTGTCTGAAACTACTATCAAATCACGGCAATCCTATTGACCGGCGACAGCCCATGATGTCATCAATGTGCGACCAGGAAATATATAAAGGCGCCTTGCAAACATGACATTCACCTTTTCGTCTGAAGGGACTGTTTGGTAGGCCATGAAGTCCTACCCAGGCTGTTCAAAGGCCTGGAACCAACGACTTCAACAGAAGGGGTCCCTTTAAGGAAATGTGGCTAGGGAACCCGAGGGAGCCCCAGCCAATCACTACTCGGGGAACATATTCACCTGAATGCCACCAGGGAGGCCTGACCTGGTGTCACTCATATTGGACACTACAGTCTGCCAACCCTGTCTGTTCAGAAACAGAGCCTCTGGATACTTGCCTCTAGGTAAGGCATCCAGACAGATGGACTGCGAACTGGCAGTAACCAACTTAAACCGAATCTCAGAGACGGGTATCCTGGAGAGCAATATTCAGCATTGCGCTTTATAACCCTTGCTAGCGAGGGGAATCTATCTGCTCGATCCAAGGATCTACAAAGCACTTATCTTTCAAAACACTAAGGAGGCCGGACAGGCCTACAGACCGATCTAACTGGGAGGCCTCATGAGAGGCCTGCGACCGTCTGATCAGACTCAGGCGGCTGCGTGCTCACAAGCGATGGGTGTGAACTCGCCTTCAGGTGCTACCTGCTAAGGCCAGATCAACTGATAGCAAGCATCCACTAGCTGTCTGAGTCATGCTAGCTGTTTAGTGCCCAATCTCGGGAACTCGCCTTCAGGGAGGCCTGGTGAGGCCTACTACCTGATAGCAAGTCTTCAGGGAGGCCTGGTAAGGCCTACTACCTGATAGTAATTCATGCTAGCTGCCAGCGTCATGCTCATCATCAAAGTAACGCTCAGGGAGCTCGCCTTCAGGGAGGCCTGGTGGGGCCTACCACCTGATAGCAAGTCGTGCTAGCTGCCAGAGTATCCAAGCCCAGGAACTCGCCTTCAGGGAGGCCTGGTGGGGCCTACTACCTGAAAGCAAGTTAACAACTGGCTGCTATGAACCCAGACTTCTGGGCCTCAGTCTCAGAATGGCCTGATAAGGCCAACCACCTGACAGTATGTCTGCTGGCTGACAAATTTCATTACCCACACTGCTGGGGACCCATCCTCAGGGAGGCCTGGTAGGGCCTACTAGCTGATAAAAAGTCTTCTGCTACAAATACCAACATCATTGGGAAGCATGCCGCACCAACACATATATTGGGGCCGCCCACCGAAGGCCTCTCGAGGCTAGCTACGTGGTTGCAGCTGCAATGCATGTCCCCCCAAGCGTTTTGACTCTCATCCAAAGAGGCCTGCTAAGGCCTACTACCTGTCCAGGAGTCTACTGCCCAGACTGCTAAAGCCAACTGCAGCCAGCTGGCCTAACAAGCCCTTCTGGGGTCGGCCATCATGGAGGCCTGCTGAGGCCTACTACATGACAGCGCAATCTTCACTGGCAGATAAGCTTTTTACACAGTTGCCTACAAGCCTGGTACCTAACTACATTGCCAACAGCAGTGTACTCAGCAAAACCGCAATCAAAACATTAAACAAGGGGTGTACAACTTACGCCACCCTACCTGGAGTCCCCGGGTTCAGTAGCCTATCATTTGTGTGCATGGGCGTCAGCTCATGGCAGTGCTCTGGCTTCAAGGGAGCATCCTTCCAGAACCAGCATGAAATGAAGGTTATAAAGTCCCTCTCGACCTGAGCCATAATGGTGGAAGCAGAATGATACAGAGCTGAAAGTGGAGTACTCAAATATACCCTGCTTTGGAGTACTAACCACATGACCCTGAAATTCACAGGGTGAGGGCCTGCCAGTGACTCTAGATGTACCTGGTGGCTTACGTCCATGAAGCTAGCTCTGGGAGGTAGGGTCAAACAAACCCACAGTTTCTTTGTGAAGCGAAAGACAGCCTAACCCTGCCCCGCGACCACTGCTAGGTCGCTATCAAATTCTGCCTCCTACCTACCTACCTACCTGCATTACTCATCTCACCCCAGAATGCAGAAAGGGGGCAGGCCTTGGCCAAACAACTCTCACCATGAGAGGAGGCTGACATTAGGGATGCTAAAAACCTACATTCACATAGTGAAGGGCCAGAGGCGGCAATGCTTTAGCTTTAGCATCATCCCTAGTATAGCCTAGCTAGGCCAGCTACCGAGGCGGCCCTGGCAAGAGCCAGCCTGCAAGTGAATTGACAAAAGAAAAAGCCAACCCATACTCACATACGAAGCCCATATAACTGGTGCTTCTATTCTTTATCGTTCTAGCCACCTAACAGGAGAACTTCAGGGCCCTAATATTCCTTCCTCTTCTTACACTCTCTATACACTTTTACCACATGATCCCCTTAACTATACAGGGAACGGAGGTCTGCAGAAATACATGTTCTGTTTTCTTTCACTTTTTAAAATGAAAAACGGAGACCTACCAGCTCAACCTGCGGTATGCAGAGTGAAGACTCACCAATTTAGTTTCATAAAAATAAGGTCTATCACCCTTATAGGCCTGAAAGGGGCGCTCTCACTGATCAAGCCAAGGCGGGCCGTAGAATATAATTTCCACTCATCACGGGCCCACCTCCGGCCTGATGTAAGAAGCGCCTGGGGAAGCAATGAAGAAGAAAAGTGAGGGTCAGGTTTTTCTTTTAGTTCACCCTCAGGGAGGAGACCCATCACTGACGCTGACTGTGTTTGTGATGACTCATTTCCCTCAACTCCTTCTTCTTCCGGGAGTCCCGCCTCTTTCGCAACCTACCCTCCACTAAGGGGGCGCATGAGAGGCGACGCTGGCTCTCTGGCCCTGTCTCCGGTCCTTGGACCGTGACGGGCCCGGCCCTCCCTCCTGCCTGTGTGCAGACCCGGGTCTCAGTGTTATGCAGGTTTTTAAACGCTGCCGAATGCGCCTTCGCCTCCCCAAACTTTCCCACCACCGCCCCAACGGAGGTGGCGAAAAAGTTCGGAGGGCGAAACTGGTGAGTTCAACCACAGATCAAGTTCAACCATAGATGTCTCTCTGTGGCCACCCTAGCCGCCATTGATCGACCAATCATGCCAGCTGCTTTGTTTGATGGCACGGAGAGCTAGATCTGCGGTTGAGATCCCTCAGCAGATCTGCCTGGTACGCTTGCAACACTGCCATGGTGTGCAAAGTAGCACCAGCCTGATCTGCTGCCATGTATGCCCTGCCATTAAATGAAACGTAGTTTTGAAAGGCCTAGATGGCAGGGTTGGAGCTCTCAGTGTTGTTGCCTACCCAGATGCAAGATACTTTGCAAACATCCAGTCAATCAGTGCCATTGCCACATACCAATATTCCCCTATCCCCTTGACATCAGTGACATTAACCCACTGATTTCAGTGAACACAGGCCAAATATGGGCTCTTCCATGCCCTCTCGATCTCAGTATGTAGATCGGGAAGGAAAGGAAGGCTCACTGGAGCTGGAGGATTATGGTCGGAGAGAAAACGATCATCAAACCAAGTGCGAGCGATCTCTCCCCTAACACGCTGCCACGGCTGCTGCAGTCTGCCTGCAGCACGTTCCGTTACCTTTAACAGCTCCGCATACATGGGCAGGGTGGCTGAGAGGATTCAGAATTTATTTATTTAATATTTTCACCGCCCTCACCAGCCATCCATAAGAGCATTTGCTGCTGGGCCTCGTCAGCCGCCTGATAGTCTGAGAGGATTACACCCCTCTCGTGACGATCGGCGAGCTGGGAACCCCATGATGTGCATCGCCGGTGAGCGGGACCTAAACCACCAGTCCCAGATGCTGGACTCTCCTCCCTAGAGAAGAGAGCCAGACAAGAACGGAGCACTCTCAACACACTCAAGCAGCTCCCTCAAGAACTGACTGTGCATGCTCTTATCCCAGGCAGTAAAGACGCAGCTTGTGTGCGTCCTCCGGTGTCAAATATGTAAGATACATATCAGCACACTTCTGAAAACTTACTTGGTCTTCTCTGTGCGTTTCATAATGAATTTGTATTCCTTAATTCGAAGTGCTTCAAACAGAACAGTCACGATGAATATGATGAAGATGAATGTCATGTTTGCAAGGCGCCCTTATACTTCCTGGTCGCACATTAATGACATAATGAGCTGTCCCTGTCAATAGGATTGCCGTGATTCGATAGTAGTTTCAGACACCTGTCACGGTGAAGCGTTCGCCCCAAAGCGTTCTATGACGCAGTGAGAGTTCCCTTTCGAAAGGGAACACAAAAACCTAACACAACTGAGCTGATATGTCATGAGAAATTGGAGAAAAATGGGACTGGAAAAAGACAGATTCAAACATCAAAAAGTAAATCTAGTGCTCTTATTCTATACACCGGTGTTCCAGCTACTAGCTCGATTTCTTTTGTAACTTTGTCTGGCTTAACAATATATTATTTATTTTACCAACCTTTTACCAACCCAATTTTTTTTTTAAGTATCTATGTAATTAAATACATTTTTCATAATGATTTCAGGTCAGTCTCTTTTTTTTTTAATGTAAAACACCATAGACTTACATCGAAGGAAGAACCTGAACCAGATCTAGAGATTAGAACATCATAGAGACTTGGAGGTGGGCCAGTAAGTAATCTTGAATTTGCCGCATCAGCTGCAATAAACACTTATACTTCTGTACACACCATCTGTATCAGAATGGCAGTTGAAGTGCTTCCAAACACTACACTGCATTGCAGGTGAGCATCTGCCCTCTCTCTATTTAACAGTCATTCAATTGAACACTTTTCAATTGGCTCCCAAATCTCTAGACACTATGTGAATAAAAGATTTATTCAGTAGAAATGGCTATTGCTTCCCAGGTGCATTCTCCCATCAGTGAAAGCTTATGAATAGCATTAATATGGATTGGTTCACCACATCAGACAAGGATGTTGGTAAACTAACTTCCTTTTTCGTACAACGTGACCCATAACTGTGTTTGAGGGAGTTGTCCAATTGCATATAAAATAAAAAAATTAAATAAAAACATTTCTGAGTGGATCTCATCCTAGAGTGTTCAAGCTGCATCTACTAAACTCTGCATAGTACACTGGTACTGTCAGGCAATTTTTAGGGTTATTTTTTTTGTCAAGTCAAGTCATTTGTCAAGTCAACATTTAAAGTCTTTATGGACTTTTTTAGATATGATTTATTTATTTATCTAGTATTAAATTCATAACAATTCACCAAAACCTAAAATAGTTACGTATTTTCACAAGTTTTTTCTCATGAAATTTTACTTATGTCATTCCAAACCAGTATGAATTTATTTCTTCTGCGGAACACAATAAAGATATTTTCACGAAATTTCCCAAACTGTGTTCGTCCATATAATGAAAGTCAGTGGGGTTGCACAAACATATGCATTATTTCTTTTAAGATTAGGTATATTAGCATGTTCTCAATTTCAAGATGATAATTGTTTGTTTATCTGCATACACTCTTTATCTGCATTGTTGTTAGTACAGAGAAAATTTTGATATTGCTTTTAATGGGTCATTTCATACTGTCCCTCCATTTACACTGCAGGTCTTGATGCTCAATTCCAATTTGTTGACTATATATCCGGCTTACATCTTTTCATTGCATTTCCACTATACAACCTAAGGTAGACATACTGACCCGGAAACGCTTAGGCCGAAAAGGAAATTAAAAGTGTGATTTGCAATGGATGCAGACAAAATAATAATACAAGCTTTTGCTTTCCGCACCATCTTTAAAGGTCAGCAAAACTTTGGGATGAGGCTTCATCCTCCATTGTGCCATTAAAAAGAGTCATGTGATTGCAGTTGGTGTCCACCACTGTCGCTTTTTCAATGATGTACGACTCGAATTAACAGGGGAATATCCGATGTGTCCACCAACATGGTATATGCAAATGCACGTATCTGATTCATAGCATTTATTTCCACATATGAATGTAATGTAAATGCTGCCAGACTCATTATATCTTCTTGATTTGGTCAGATTAACTGAACTGAAAGTGTTGCTTCATCCTTCATTTAAAGCCATTTTGCAAAGTCTGTGTTACAATAAGTGTGTTTACATGCACTATTTTTCATCAGTATAAGGGCCTGTTTACACCTGGTCTCTTCATGTATTTTGTCTAATCGGATAGCGATCCGATCTTGAAAAGATGCCCCCCGAAATGCATTTGAGACTGATTTAAATCTGATCACTCAAACCACTTCAGGATTGTAAATGCAATTGTAAATGCATCTGGCTGTTAAAGCCACATACAGTATGTAAATGTCACTCCTCCCAAAATGCTACAAAAAAATAAAGGTGTGAGAGCATGTTATAGGCAACCGGCAGCCAAATATGACACCGCTACTGCAACATACTACATCACCACAGATATGGCCCGTCGCAGATGAGTAGATGAGTATCTCTTAAGCAGGCCAATGTGCAAACTGCCGCAAATGAAACTGAAAGGTCGGCCTTGCATCCAGCTCATCACACAATAATCTTCATTAAAAGTAGTGAGACCAAATCATCTTACCAGCGCTGATACCGCTCTCTCTCATATTGCGGTCTTTGATCTTGAAATTAGATGATGATAAATAAAATGCAGTGCGTATCTGTTGCTTCCGTTGGTGTAAAAATGCATATAGTGAGAAAATATAAGATTGGATATATTTTTGTTTTGCAGAGACACATTTCAAGTGAATTAATCCAATCCCATTTCTGATTCTCGAAGTTCTGTCAGTGTACCCTAAACTTTGCAGTCCAATTCAGATATTTGTTTGCATGTGCGCTATCTGTTATGAACTAAATTTGGCACTGTCATCATGGCACTACACATTTGCACAAAGTACTTTTGAATATGTTTGAGAAAGTAGTCAGATTCAAAGGTTTAAATGACAGATTTTTGTTGTTTTTGTTGCTAAACAGATTAAGATCTACAGCACCCCTTTTAATCGGAATTAAATTAAATTTGGATCAAGCTTAAAGGGGGGGAGGGGGTCGAATGCTATTTCAAAAATGTTGGATTTATGAGTATTTCTGTGCCAAATACACTCCTTTTGTCATAGGTGTGTGTGCGTGTGTGTGCGTGTGTGTGTGTGTGTGTGTGTGTGTGTGTGTGTGTGTGTGTGTGTGTGTGTGTGTGTGTGTGTGTGTGTGTGTGTGTGTGTGTGTGTGTGTGTGTGTGTGTGTGTGTGTGTGTGTGTGTGTGTGTGTGTGTGTGTGTGTGTGTGTGTGTGTGTGTGCGTGTGTGTGTGTGTCTGTGTGTGTCTGTGTGTGCGTGTGTGTGTGTGTGTGCGCGTGCATGCGCTCTCTTTAGCTCTGCCCACTACAGCTTATCTGTGTTCTATACATTTTATAGAACTAAAGACTTTTAGAATAATACACTAATAGAATCAAAATGTATTGGCCTTTTTGCCCGTTAGGGATGTGGTGGTGAGATTTTACATTTTACTTTCGGTTTGCTATTTCGGGGGCAGGTTGCTTTAATAGTGGGTTCATTAGCCTATTATTTTTAATGAAAAACACGAGGACAAACTCCCTTAAATAGGCACTTTTACATTTCGCGTTGTTGAAATCTTCCATAATCATCTTGTCATTCAGCTCCTCACTCTCATGATGAATGAAATCTGACTCCTGCTGCTGGTCTGTGCTGAGACTCTCGTTCGGCTCACACAGCACGTTCAGTTTGTTTTTAATTGTAGTAAATCTGTTCTCTAACTGAACTAAAGGATTTTTACTACTATAAAGTATCAAAACGACGGTGGGGGTGGAGCCACAGTGGGCAAGTGATGTTACCGGTGTTATGCCTGTACACTAACTCTGATTATCGCAGCAAGCCTATTACCCGTTATTATCTATCTAAATGAATCTACTGCGAAATATAGGAGCTTGTTACTGGGATGTAACAGACCTGTGTGTTTTGTATCACTAGTGCAGTGTCCGTTCTCAGATCATATAAGCCCTGTCCGCGTGAGGCGCGCCGCTTCTCGAGATTCCTGCCTCTATTAGAGAGAAGAATAATGTTCAGCCCCCTCCCTCCGAAGCTTCGAATAATCGGTGTTGATTACTACTGGATCTTCGACGCTCAAAAAATGGTATTTGGACCAGCCCTAGTTCACATATATATGTTTTTTCAATACACAAGAGAACGAGGTGGAAAGGCAAATCATTTATAAAGAGGTTGTGGTGACTCTTGAACCAGGAAAAGGTGGGCAGATGTTTTCACATTTCAAAGCATGACTCAGGAAGTATTTTTCTCACTTTCTAAACACATTCAGCCACACACACACATATACACACACACCTGAGATTGTCTTTTCTTTTTAAAGCCTGCCTGCGAAAGCAGGCATGTCTGCACATCTTCCTGCTGTGGCCTCTGTTCCCATGACAACAGCACGGCAAGCCAGCAAGGTCACAGGTAGCAGCAACACATGAATTCATTTTGAGACTATGTGCCAAAGGAAAGAAGGTCAGACGGAGAAATTAAAGTAAAAAAAACAGTGATTAAAAAAAATTAGCATGTGGGGGTTCTAATTACTAGTGCATTTGTGTGTTCATTAACCTCTGTGTCTTGAGTGGGCATTTCACAGCACCTGAAAGATGACCTTTAACTCTGTGTAATTGCTGTTTCAGACACCTGACCATATCATTACGAAAGACAAACTGTTTTACTTCTAGAGATGGTCTCGTCAGAATGCATTATGTTGGATGTCTGTATAAATGCGCTATTACTATGGACTGCATTGGCCCACTGCTTTAACAATATGTAACATTTACATGACATAAGTCAAAAGGGAAAATTTTGCAATTTAACTGTGTATATTTCTTTTATATTTTCCTTAATGTTACAAGAAGTTCAGAAAAGTCTTAAGATAAATTCTAAAAAAGTGCAATCATTATAAAATTCTTACAAAGTTCTCAAACATTTTCCTAAGAACAATTTTTTTTTCTTCAGAAGAAAATGACAGGCTTTGATGTGATCCCTCTTCGATTTTATTACACGCCTCTGTGGAATACTTGATTTTGATTGGTCAACTGCTCCATCCAGCAGTATGCTATTCCTCGATAACAACCAGTAAAATCTGATAACACAGGATCATCCGAGTAACTGATCCAGCGCTATACGCTTGCTAGGAACACTTTTTTCTTCACGTAAGTTTTGCGTTTGGTGATCTAATAAAATATTAAAACTCGAATCAATATTTTGTGTGCAATTATTTAATTATGACATCGGGGTATTACAGACTTGCTCTCGTTTCATACAATCGCAGCTGCTGCCATTTTGCAACAATTGTTTGTACTGTAATGGATTTCGTGGAAATGTAATTAAGTGGTATAAATATCCGTCTAGTAGTTTGAACTTGCCGCTTGCTAGTAACTGCTTTCTTTGCAGAATCTTTGCATTTAAAGACCTAATAAAATATTTAATCTCAAGTCAATATTTTGTGTCTAATTATTTAATTATGTGGCAAGTAGTCGTGTAATAAACAGGATAATGTAAATCCAGTCGGTTTTTGAAGTGATCGTCTGGATGTGCATTATCCCTTTCGTAAGAACATTGCTTTCAGGAATTCAGTTTCTTCTTCTAAAGTTTTGTTTTTAGAACAATCTTAAGAAAAAACACATTTCACTCATATATTTATTTATATGTTGTATTTTTGATTCACCAGCTCAAAAGATTTGTAAATAAAAACCAGTACTCAATCCCAAAACATAGGTCCTGTTTACACCTGGTATTATGATACAATTTGGTCGATCTGATCACAAGTGGACGACACTAAATACAGGTGTAAACGGGATTGAAAACCTTTTGAGCTTGTCCACTTTCGGCCACTTCCAGAGGTAGTTGAAAACACATTCGACCGCATTCTTTCGTAGTGTAAACGCTCATGTGGTCAAATACATTGAAACAGTCACAAAAGAACGCCTACGTTCCACCTACTGATCTGATGTGTAAACATTATGGGAAGCGCGCTAGCCAGACAGGATTTGTCAGTTGAAGACCCAAATTTGGTTTGAAGAGGAAAAACGTACCAAGCACAATATTCTCTCACCATTCCTGATTTCTAACACACACTCAACACGTTCGGTGTGGTCTTGCGGCTGTCAGAACAGAAACGAAAGCTGATGCTCTCTGTGTGTTTTTCCATCGTCTCCAGATGCGTTCATATGTAAATTGTGTGCGCTTATTTCGTCCATTAGACTGAAAGATCTGAAAAAGCCCATACATGTACCCGCCTATAGACCCTCCCTTTGAAGAAATAAGGACAGAAGTGGTTGAAAGTGGACAAAAGAGAAGGATTAAAACACCACATGTAAATGGGAGTCTCCCTCATCGAATTGTGATCCAGTTGATCAAAACGAACAAAATCTTAATGCCAGGTGCACTGTAAAAAAATGTTTTGGTAAAAATTGTGACAATTGATCATTACATATTGGCCCAATAAATGACTTCCAAATAATTTTCCCCATGCAAAAAGATGCATTGTACTAATCATAGCTTAAGGTCTTAACTCAAAATTAAAATTGTATATTCACCGAACATATTTAATTGTGCTCAGTCAATCTATGAAGTCGAAGTGAAAAATCCAGGTTTGCTGAACAAGTCCTACGTCCGAAAAACGGTATACGCATGCGCAAAATGCGCTTGGAAAAAAATTCGTGTGGAGATTTCAAATGCGGAGCCGCGGGAGCGGCAAGCACGAGCGGAGCCGAACCAGCAGGTGCTGAAGACTGAAACAGACATTCCCAAGAGAAAAGAGAGATATTCATCTCACAAAGACGTTGGTGAGTATTTAGCACTGAAATTATTCTCCAGAGTTTTGCTTTATGACCCGGTATGAAGTTTAAAAGACATTTTATAGAATCACGAGTTCATGCATTCATTGGTTTCATGAGTGTGTTCTCGTTTACTCTAAGGGTAGCCAATAGTTTTATTTTCCTTATGTCTTAAATGTCTAAAATGATAGGTAATAAGTAAATTAAGTCATTTGTGTGATATATGCGGCATGCGACCATTGAACACGGTGCCGGAGATTGCATTTGGCGTCGACCTCTTTCAGGGCTTAAGTTATTACCTTTTAATATCAAACACGTCAAGCTCGATTTTCTTATTCATCCATTCATTTGTCTCATCCTCATTATATAATGAAGAACTTCTGTTCTGTCATTTGCCAGATGTGATGCAGGGAAACTTTGCCATTAATGTTAGTTTTTATTTTTATTTGCAGGTTTTTAGATTGCAGTGCCGTGTTTTCTTCACCACTTTAAGACATCCTGTTATGCAGAAGACTTCTTGAATATTCAGAGTTTTCCTTATTGAAAATAAGGTTTTTCACCAAATATCCTGTGTTGGAATTTACTTGTTAATAAAGTAATGTGATAAAATGTCAACCCTGTTGTCTGTGTTCTGTATTTTGCTTAATATATTTATGTTTTTAGTAATTTTTTGTCTTTTGGGACAGTGAGAAATAAACAATTGTTACTACAATTTTAAATATTTAATTGGACCAACCTCACAGTTTCACTGTAAAACATTTCTCCAATTCAAAATTTTCTAGTGAGCGATTGAAAAATTGGCCAAATTGAAAAATTTAGATGTGATCGGTCAATAGAAAATTTTAAATTGGAGAGGCCTGACATTTTATACAGTGTTGGTAAATAAAAAAATTTCATTGGCTCAACATATTATTTCTAAATGAGCCCATGTTAACAGGCTGTTGCCACAATTTATAAAATTCAATTCACAGAAATTCTATTTGGCCAATTGAAAAATTTAGATGTGACCAGTCACTAGAAAATTTTGAGTTGGGAAGATTATAAATTTTTTACCAATTAAGAACCACTTATCTATATGCTAATGTACTACTACATGTTGAACAATTCTCTCTTCAATACAGTATGTACGTGCGTTTAACGGGAAGTATGTCAAGAAAACAGCACTTGTCAAACTATTGTAAGGACTTCAAACACTTATTCCTGGTAAAATGTTGTGATGGTATAGAGTATGCTTAGTATAGGGGTTAAAGATCTTTGATACAAACATGACTTTTGTAACCGAAATAGTGAGAATTCTGTGCAGAGTAGATGAATTGGTTTAATTTTTTTTAGCACCCAGCGTGGTTATACTAATTAATGAGTTGTTAATTTTATCAATTAACAACACTCTGCAAACCCAGCACATTAAGTGAGCCAACTGTCATAGACAGCAGGAACAAATGTGTTGGGATTAAATTCAGTCTGTGCTAAAAGCAGGATCATTTGATGATGTGAATCACTAAATCTAATGAGTTTCTTCCGCCATTAACACTGCTAAAATGGAGGTTCACTGGCAAAGGAAAAGATCTGTGAAATATTTCAAAAATGAGTTTTTAAATAGACTATATGCACTACTAAACAGAGATCAACCAATCAGAAGAATCCATGGGAACGATAAACAAGAACTTACCGGCATCTTCCTACTTTTTTTGTATTCTGAATGATGTAGTTTGCCACTCTCAAACTCAAAAACGTATTTATTTGTATATATTGTAACATATTGCATTTTATTTTTATAATCAGTGACTATATTCAGTAGTATTGTATTGTTTTTGTCACCTGTTTTTAATATTCCCTGATGTTAATGAGAGTTGAATGACTGATTATCTGTTCAGTTACTCGGATCATTATGCTAGAATGTGCAAACTAATTAGCATACTACATCTCATTAAAGCGTGTCTAAGTGCCGAGAGGAAGTGGTATTCAATTGAGAAAGTCAAGAATATGAATACTGTCATGCTTCTCAACAGTAATGGAGTTCCATAAAGAACGTGTTCCTAATTTACAAGTTGAAAAGCAATACATTTCAAATTTTAAACATGATCTCATGAATACCTAATATTAATAGGTAATTCTAGTCAGTGCATTCTACCACATAATAGCATTCTAGTCTCTGTACAGATGTCCCTGTGCATACATATTGTGTGAAATGCTGTTGTTGGTTCAATTTAAACTTGAATTATGGAGTTTCAAGGTTTATTACTGTAAATTGCCCAGACGTCTTAAATTAATGCTTCTACAGCTGAGATCCTCACAACACATTCCTTGAGTTTGTTTGGCAAATTTTTTTTTTGATGTATTTAGCTACTGATAAGAGAACACTGTTGTATGCTCTGTACATTTTTCCATGTTTAAGGGCCCTATCATTTTTAGCCTGACACAGTTATCATTTTCACGTCCAGCACACCGTGGTTTAAAGGGGTCATGAACTGAGAAATCTAATTTTCCTTGAGCTTTTGACATATAAGAGGTCATCATACTACAAGAATATCCTGTGTTTCAGAACTGAAAACTTCCTTGTTAGTCCAATAAAAGCTTTTATTGACACCAGGCCCAGCAAACTGTTTTTCAAAGTGGGGATCTATGACGACAAAGGGAGGTAAGCACCGCCTCTGCAGAAGAAGATCCACGCCTGCTTCATCACTGGCTGTTTAGCCCCGCCCACTGATTCACGCATGACATGCAATAGAATAGCTAGCCTAAGGCCTACGTGGTGTTAAACCAGATCGAGCTACCATGCAAAAAACATGCTGTTGAGGATTACAAAATAGTGTGCCGTGCCTGGGCTCAACAGTAATGCAACATTACAGTAAGTAACTGTGTTAATGCCTGATCTGAAATTTAATGATTCATGTAGTCAGATGTTCTTTGTCTGTGTGTCAGTAAATCAAACCAGTGACTAAACGTCAACTTGCATTGTTTCCTCTAGTAGGATGAAAATAATCTGTTGTTTAATGGTGATTAAATTCTATAAAGAAAGCGATCAAAGAAAGCTCCCTTTGCAATCGTTGAAGCAGCGCGAGCTGCAGGTGTCAATCAAACAAACAGCACGAGTTTATCAGTAACTCCTGTTATATTCAACGAATCTCATAACTATATCACATTTGCACTGTTAGTGAAGATGAAAGCATTCATTAGTGTACAGAAACTGAGTTGCAATGATGAGATCACTGCTTTCATGTGCTCAACATGTCTGTGATCAGCTACAATGATCATCACTGCAACCTTCCATGCCACAATCTGAATATAATGCCATAGATCTCAAAATATAATGCCATAGATCTAAATATAATGCCATAGATATAAATGTAATGCAACACTTCTCACGATTAGTTAACCATGAGAGCTGTAATAGTAAAAACGCGCTAAAAGAGAGAGTAATAATTAGCTATTTCAAATGGAAAGACGTTAGCCAATCACAGCAGTGGGTGTTTAAACTGAAGTCTCACATAAGACACACCCCTTTAAAAAGAGTGTTCAGAGCAGGGGGCTAAAATCAGGATAGGAAAAATGCCTTTTATGTATAAATTATTAACATTTTTGATGTAAAAAGCATTCTAACATTATAAGTGCAACCCAGGAAATATCATAAAACAATAAAACAACGCAGTTCATGACCCCTTTAAATAGCAAATGCACTCGCACCCATGTGTTTGTCCATGGGCATGCTGGTTTGAAAACAAGATGTGTTCAGGCCAAGCCTGCAGCACTCCTGTAAATAACTGAACCCTACGCGCCTCGATTGAAAGTGGTTGGTCCCAGTATAGGTCATAACCCCTCCCCCTCTGTGGATTCTAATGGATGCGAGATAAACTAAACAATCAAATTACACTACATATAATTTTTCCCCAAAGTTGGTTTCTATCATTTTAGGCAGTTTTTATCACAATGATTTCACTGAGGCACCAACTGACTTTTTCAGGATTTTGGGGAGGAGATTGGAGCATTAGCTTTAAAGGTCCCATGGCATGAAATTTTCATTTTATGAGGTTTTTCAACATTAATATGAGTTCCCCTAGCCTGATTATTGTCCCCAAGTGGATAGAAATGTTGATCGGTGTAAACCCGAGTTCTGGCTGTCTTTCTCTGCCTTTGAGAAAATGACATGCCAGACTAGCCAATCCTGAAGTCTCCTGGTTTGACGTCCAAGCAGGAGCGGTTACCTCCCTTTCCTCCGCCCAGAGAATCTGGCACACCCATGCAAACGCTCGAGAGATCATGGGTTGTGAACGAGTGAATGCTGGCAGTTTCTCAGCGTTTGGATGTACAAATGAAAACAGAAGTCTTTTTTCAGTTCCTTCTGATCTGTGATCAGTGATTTCTTATGTGTAGCTAATTATTTATTATTCGTGCACACACTGCGGCTTCTCTCTCTCCCGATTGAACGGTGTTTTCTATCTTGTGAGTCAGTGTTTTTGTACGTCCTCGTTGCGTCTATCTGTTCTAAAATGTGCATACAGTCATTTCTGCTCAACATTAGCAGAGTTACATCCTTAGAGATAAACCTCACACACGCCGAAGCTCGGGCTGCACTGGCCCAGCCTTCAACATCCCCGACCCCCAGTACTGCATCTGGCCCACATCGGAGGCACCACACGCGGCGCGAGATTAAGCAGAAGGGGGGTAAGCGTGAGCATATCCGGGCTAGGCAGCTATCCCCACAATAAACTGGATTACATTCGATTACTGCGCTGTTGTGTCTTTGTTTGCGCTGTGTAATCAGTGCGAGTGAACGCTGGCAGTGACGGTTTTCATATGATAGGAAAATATCTAAAAAATAATGCTATTATCAACACTTACTCGTAACTCGTTCATCTTGACAGCTGTAATGGTACTTTGCATGTGTTACAAAGATGGTAATAATGATGAAGACGGACAGGTGTGACTGGGACTCGTGTTTATTCAGAAACTCTCAGATACAAACACAATAAACTCGCGCTGACAGACAGCGCTCTCATAACTCAGTAGTTACTATAAATAACTTTGTTAGCAATCGCTGAGTTCAGTCTCTGGTACATTAGTGATGTCCGGTTCGCGAACGATCTTTCTTTTGAACCGGTTCTTTTTAGTGAACCGAATCAGTTCACCGAATCGGACTGAATCGTTCTAAACGGTTCGCGTCTCCAGTCAGCGCTGATCCATCATTTACTAAAGTTACTAACTTTCTGACATGAGTGACAGCCCCTCCGACTAGAAATAGACTTATAACCTGCAGTATATGCTGTAACTACAACCGTTCACTGAACTGAGACTGACAGAACTGATGTGAAGTGAACTCAGGTCCATCCGTCTCTCTGGCAGCAGCTCGTGCCTGCTCGTGCCTCGTAGACCTCGTTAAACCACGCCCCCTCCGCTCATTTCGAATGCAAAGATGTCAGCCAATCACAACAGTGGGCGTTTTTACTGAAGTCTCACAGCAGACACGCCTCTTGAAGCAAGGCATTCAGCCACAGGGCAAACAGCAGTATAGAAAAAATGCCTTTTATTTCTAAATTATGACATTTTATGATGTAAAAATCATACTAACAATATAAGTACACCTCAGGAAACATTATAAAATAATAGAAAAATGCCAAGCCATGGGACCTTTAATTTCAACATTTCCATAACTGTTTATTTCACACCAACATAATGAATTGTGCTGCATCTGCGAGAGTGTGGGTGGGCTTTTGATATCGCGCCTCTACTTCCTGCTCTCTACTGCGCAGATTCCGGTCCCGAAATCACTACTGCGCAGACTCGGTCCCAAATCTGCGCAAGATGTCAGCGCTTTATTCAGACCTCTGGAGGCTTCAATTACTTCAGCGGAATCCAATGAAGTTGCGTCATCCACATTTTTTTACAGTCTATGGTTCAGGCGCATTGTTGGCGCGTTGCTATTTTGAGGCAACTGAAAACGTAGTATTTTTTGTTTTATTTAAAGGGCGTGTAGTAATATGCCCTTATAGGTGGGTGCAAAACATGTGTACACTCTGCTTATTACACACAGGGACATGCAGCAGCACACAAACATTTTTTTAAATATTAAAAATGAAAGGATTCCTCTCTGGAGAAGCGTTCAGTCTTTCCGCTGTAAATAGCGAATCTGCCATGGTGCAAGCGCAACTGGCTTTTAAAGGGAATGGGAGATTAGACTCTGATTGGTTTATTGCACCTTACGCCCAAAACACACCCATGACTCATTAAGAGACTAGGTACAATCCTTTTGGACCATGCGCCTGGCGTGCCAAACTTTTTTCCGTCATTAGCAAAAGTGGATTCGGACACGTCACACATGCACTTGCGCCAATGCACTTTATGCGCTTAGAACGTTAAAATAGGGCCCTATGCCTCTTCCAGAATTCCACAGATTTTTCACCTAAAATTAGAGAGAAAAAGAATCTGCAGATTCCTTTTGCAAAACTCAATTATGTGAGTTTTTGCATTTACCTAGATTTGGTAGAACTTTTATTCAAACTAAACTGTGCATTCAGAGTTTACTTTTCATCAGCAGCCTGAGTGTGATTTGTTATCTTAAAGACAAAAGCCACTATGCCGTAATGGCTGTGCTGTGCGTTTTTTATAGGAGGGCCGCAGCTGCAGCTTGTCATGGTGTGTTTCTTGAAGCAATTTTTCTCTCTGCAATTCCCTTCTTTCTGGTCCTGGCAGATATTAAACTAACAATACCTCTCCCAACAATCCCAGGCCAAAGGGAAAAGCTGCAGACAGTATCCCAGTATCTCAATTTTTCAGTTATTTTGCATTGGTAACAAGCCTCCACTGTCGTTCTTCTTTGGGATTGTCAGATGTCAAGAGAATAAATCCCCCAAACTGAGCTTTTCTTTTAAAAGGATACATTTTCTGCCCAGTGTCCAGTGGATCTTTTCAATCTGGCACACACGATCTCTCTGCACAGCAAAAAAACACTGATGATCTGACAACACGACAAACATGTATTTCGGATTTTAGCTATCTTCATTGTGAAATTCTTGAAAGTTCCTTCACGAGGATGTGTGTGTGATTTTCTGCCAAATCTGCGAGTGAAAATTCTCAATGACGAACTGTAATAAATACAAACATGATTCTTCACCATATTGTTTGCCATCATGGTTGGTGAATAAATGTGGTCTGTGCAACCTCTGTGCTACAACATAAAGTTTAAAAAAAACATAATTTGAAAGAAATTTCACTTTTTCACGTTTTAGCTTTTGAGAGAATGAAGCTTAAGGTTTTACCAGTTTTCATAATTTGTAAAGAAGTTGGAAAAAACCTACATAGCCGCTGTCTCTTTGCACTGTTTTCAAAAATGAAAATGGCTAAGAAAAAGACAACGACGAATATCGTTCTTTGCAGTCTATCTGTACGAATTAGTATTTGTGAAACAATCTGCAGTTTGTCTTATTAGCAACTGAATTGCTTCTCATTAAATCTCTAATGTGAAGTCAAATTACAAAGCACTCACTTAAACCATGCATTCCCAGAAGTCCTATTAATGGTAAGTAGTGTTCGATTTACTCTTATCAATACAACTGTAATCAATAAAAATACAAATGTATTGATTTCCCATGTGATGAAGCTATCATAGCTGGTTAAAAGAAGTCCTTGTGCCACCTGCAGGCACACCTATAATTTTTTTGAGCATTTTTGACCATTATCGTGCAGCCCTATTTGTTGGTGATTATTTGCTAGAGTGTGTAGCAAATGACTATTTCAAGAGTGTGTATAAAAAAGCAGACACACAAACACAACAAGGAGCCGCTAGTCTACGCCATTAACATGCAGCAACACCACTGCTGGTTTCCCCTCAAAGCTGGCTATGAATGATGAAACATGAAATTATGATGTGTAAAATGACTTCAATGGAAATCAAAGATGTTTTATGCCAATATGCTGTTATTGTAAAAATTCAGATTGTTAAGTTTGTTTTTTTCAAAATCCCTAATCCAAGACCAAAATGTCTGTCTGTAGATCCAACTCCAAATTTGGCACAGTATTTCAGATTGTTCTAACATAACAGGCCTTATTTTTTCTACCACCCTTAAGGTTTAACAAGCTGTATCTGAATGAGCCTTGGGAGAGAACCCTTAAGCAGTTCTGAGTTATTCTGTTTTATATCATACAATAGTGCTGATATTACATCGTAATAACAACATTATAACACATATGGTGCATTGGTGAACTATGAGTAAGCAGAACATGACATGAATGATTTGGTGCTTGTCAACGCAGCAGTGTGATGAGGAGAGAAACATGAACACTGACTCATTGACAAACAGTCAAAAGTGACAGACAACAGAAAACAAGAACTAATTTTCTCTCAAAGCAAACAACCAGCAACTCAAGGACTGCCGTCGGTGCCCTGTCTGAAGTGGTTTGCTTCTCTGTACCCGAGAGCTCCTTGAATTCTGTGTTATTGGACATTCAGCATTCTTATTGTTGGAAGAAACTCTTAATTTTGAAATACAGTGTTAACATTCAGTAATCAGGTCTAGCTATATTTTATTATTATTACTTTTTTTTTTCTTCAAACTGGCCAATAAGGTGTCTTTCAATACTATGTACAAACATTTTAAATTAATCATTTGCAATACACTTATTGTGTACTGTACATACATGTTTTTACATTATACTTATATTTTAAAAAATATATAATATAATTGAATTTCTATGATTACATTTATAATAACACTGTTGACCACTCCCTTACACCTTAATCCACCCTTAAACCAAACCATACCACCCAACCTGTCCCTAACCTTTCCTGTATCATTATCAGATCATTATGTTTTAATTGAAATGAAAAAATGTCCTGATAATTTACTCACCCCCATCTAATCCAAGATGTTCATGTCTTTGTTTCTCCAGGCGAAAAGACATTACGATTTTTGAGGAAAACATTCCAGGATTTTTCTCCACATAATGGATTTCAATGGCAACCAATGGTTGAAGGTCCAAATCAATGCAGACAAAGGACTTCGAAGGGCTTCGAAGGGTCTTATCTAGTGAAACCATCTGTCATTTTCTAAAAAAATAAACATTTGTATACTTTTTAACCTCAAATGCACAAATTCGGTGTTGTTTTTCTTCACAACATATGACGGCATCACTTTGGAAAGTTCACGGCCGTGACGTATGTGGAAGTACCGACCCAGTGTTGAAAAACTCCATCTCACGTTCTACTCCAACTTTAAAATTGTCCAACAATCGTTGTTTTACCTTTATTTTTGTAAAGGGTGTTTGATATAGTCTTTGCACGTTTGTTTTAACACTGGGACAGTACTTCCAAGTACATCACGTACCTGACCTTTCCGACGTGATGACATCAAACGTCGTAACGAAGGAAAACACAGAAGTCGTGCATTTGAGGTTAAAAATTGTATAAATGTTTTGACCCTATTCCTTGGCTGGGATCATGCAGAGCCTCTGAAGCCCTTCAAAGCCCTTTGAAACTGCATTGATTTGGACCTTCAACCCATTGGTTGCCATTGAAATCCATTATGTGGAGAAAAATCCTTGAATGTTTTCCTCAAAAAATGTATTTCTTTTCGACTGAAGAAAGAAAGACATGAACATCTTAGATGAGATGGGGGCGAGTAAATTAACAGGAAATTTTCATTTTTAAGTGAACTAATCCTTTAATATAACAACAAAATTAATTTCTAAGTTTCAGATCAGATAGAAATAGATCCTTAAGCTAATAATTTGTGCAGCTGGAATTATTGAATCTTCTTTCTCAGCCCATGAGTGGCAGAGGATTTGAAACTCATACAAACACGTTCCAATGGATAAATGCCATGTTATTTCTACCTCTGCAGTACACACTGTCAAGACAAACCTAAGGGAGATGTGCGATTGCATTTTTCTTCCATCCTCCACTCTGGCAATCTGTCTGGTTCTAATTCAATAACTTGTGCCCTCTGTGGCATTTACAGTGTGATTTAAAGGCGTCTCTGTGGGCGACTGCGGTGTTCCAACCAAAATAACAATGGCCAGTGCTACAGGAGAGAAAGGCCCTCATCAATACCAGTTTGCTTTAGCTGCTGTGCTCATCACTTCTTTGATTCTTTCCTTTTCGAATACAACCTTTCCAAACAATCGAGATCTACAGAATAGGGAGTGCTGTCCTTAATGACTATTGACGCCTTCCCACCAATTCAAGCCGATTTGCAAAGCTGCACAACAACAGGAATTTGGGGGTTATAATGTTTTATTAAAAAAATGATGTGCTATATTACAAGATAATAAGATAATAAGCAAATAATGTTGATTTATCTGATGATGGTTTTAATACTTAAACCTATGGTAGATGATAAATGTTGAATACATAATAATGGGTCATACTAGACAGCACCAACAAATCTGTACTTGTTTTTGTCCTATATATCATATTTTGTTTGTTGCTCTTAGTTTTGTTAAACACTTTATGGGCCAGATTTACTAAACAGGGCAAATTAGTGTGAAAGCGCAATTCCAAAAAAGCACAGATGGGAGTGGAATGTTCAGCGTGCAATCTACTGATGACGCTCAAATTAAATAATACAGACGCAGCCGGATCATTTCCATAATGACCAACACAATCTACCAAGAGCAGTGCAAATTAGCATCTGGTTTAAGACATGCTTTTTTTTTTGGCTGTTAAATAATAGTGCAGATACCAGTGAACTGACTAGCGCAAACCTTAGTAAATAACCTTATATGATTCATTTAAATACTCTCCTCCAATAAATTTTGCGTCTGAAAGGGAAACTACTACAAATGCATATGCAATAAGGTCAGCCACAAAAAAAGTATAGTATGAGTAAAGTATAGTTTGTTTAACGCCAAAAAAAGAGTTTGCACTGGTGCAAGCTGTTAGTGAATCTGGCCCTAAGTGACTAAAGAGGCCATAGATGGGGATCTCCAGTTGATTGATTTGGGCAATAATCACAAAGCAAGATGCTTATCATGATACTTGTGTAAACACAGATATGCTAACAGAATGGGAAATTACTCTGACCAAAGTTTTTTTTTGTCTATAGCTAAGCCAACTGAGCGGAACTTATGCCTCCCGGCAAACATGGCAGTTATACATTAGATACACATGTTTTTCTTTTGGCCTGATTTAGAGGGAAATTATATCAGTGTTTGCTCTGTCAAGGTCACAGCTAACTGTGATGACAGGAGCTGAATTAACTGTAGGGAGACAAGGCATGAAAAGACTCACAACCACTTCAGGACGGGTATATCTAGGGCAGTTGTGTTGCCTAGCACCATCAGAAACACAGTCTTTACTGTGGCAATGGAGTTTTTGGTCAGGAGGCACCAACAAACCCACCTACCTGGGTACACAGGCCTGAGAGTCAGACTCAGGAGCTTCCGGAGCGGGACAGCAGAACTGGTGTAGAACTGTCTGGTTCCTGTAAGAAAAGAGATAGGAAAATGGTCACGCTGAGTAAAGGCTTTTCCCCAAACTAGCTCTTGTTCATTATAAAGAAGAACGAAAGTGGGTCATTACAGAAGCAGTGAGGGACTAACTACCAGACCTCTTGCCAATACCTCAATCCCCAACAAGGAAATAGTGTGAAAATACTGTCAAACTTGAAAACTGTGTTATATATTGTCGATGTGCTGAAAGTTTGCTATAAATATCATACTTTAGCTGCTAGTTATGTTAATCCAAGTGGGCCTACATAACGTTTGAACCAACATAGGCTTGTTCCTCTGTCTCCATTTTTTGCAAGACATTTAAAACTCAATACAATTTCCAGCTGAATAAAACACCAATAACTTTTATTTCATTTCACACAAATGATATGTACATAGGCAGATTATTGGTTATTAAAGACTTATTTTTGCTTATTTGTTCCTTGCACAATACTATGTTATGACCTTAAAACACTTTTATCATACTGCATGATTTGTAAACGAATGCATTTTCACATTTCACATTTGCATCACATGATCAGCTCAATATGTATGGCTTTTCTGACATAGTAAACTTGCTCATTAGCTCACCTAGTATATCATTGTAATTGTGGTGCAGAGCGCTTGGGTATGAGTCACAATAAAAGAGATAAAAGACTAAAATGCCATGGATGCGTCAACCAATGCATTTTATCTCATGTTTGCTTTTGTTGACACTATAGGTTAGGTTTAGGATAAGGCTTTGCAATAATTTTGTGTCACTTTGTATCTAAGTTGCATTTAACTGAAACACATGATCGGAGGCTCTAAGTAAAATACTCAATGCAAAATTGTTATATTCTAAAGTAGAACAACACAATGTAATCATCTGATTGCAGACTATACTTATGGTGTTCTACTGTGACACAAATAGGCTTGAAGCTGACCTAGAACAGCTTTCCACAAGGATACTAGTGCATCAATCTTCAAACTGTCCTGTTTACTGTGTAATGGCATGTTAAATGAAAGCTAATACTGTATATTTGGCTTCATACAAGACATCATTGTATGCCATATATAAGATTGTATTGTGCTATATTAAATTAACCTGTAAAGGTGCGGTAATATTAGTAGTAGTATTATGTTGCTCTGCCCAAAATATAATTAGTCTTCAATTTATTCTTGTGGCATAGATGTAGCTGACACATTAGGCCATTGATAGTACTTATTTTTTTATTTGTAAAACTGTGTAAAATATTCACCATTAAAATACTGAGTGCACCTTTAAAATTGAGAAATTTTCCTGTAATGTTGGTCCTGAAATATAGAAGTAGTAAAGCATTACTTTATTACAAAGGTACTGTAAACTGAAAAGGGCCTGCAATTGTGGTTCCCCAGTTTGCATGACAAGTTTGCCAGAACATTAAACATCATCTGCTGAGCTAACTGCAGTCTGATTCTCCAAAAATATCTGTTTGAGTCATTTTCCTGAATTTCACACACGAGAATCTTTACAATAAAACCTCATGGGCAACAATAAAGTTTAATGAGCGAACACAGATATGCAATAATGCAGCAAAATAATACTGTAGAGGGTCTATAAAATTACAAAACCAAAAAGGTGATTTTTGGATGTTTTTTTATTTTTTTTATTTTTTTGGAAACTGATATGCATTACTATTTATAATGCAACGTAACTGTGTATTACAACAACTTTATTTGCCAGTTTTTAAACTGTTTAATTTACTGTTTAATGTCAAACTGCAACCAAATATTGCACCCATAACATGTACAAGTTATCATATATTGTTAAAATAGGAGTTTACAGTTCTGACAGTGGGTCAATATGGGTATTTGATTAACTGTGTGTTCACTCAATAATTATTATTTTGATTATTGATTGCTAAATGATGGTGTCTGAGATCATTTTAGAAAAGTGTCTTTAAAATAAGTATGAAAGAAATAAAAACGTCCGGTTACGTATGTAACCCTCGTTCCCTGAGGAGGGAACGGAGACGTACGTTAGTGACTAACGAATGGGGGTTTCGCTTAGAAGCCAATCATCTTCATTGTATTCAACAGCGCCCAATGGCAGTGCCAATGCCATGGGCATGCGGAATTTGCATGCGTAACTCCGCCCCACCTCGTGGGTATATAAGGAAGTACGCTGGCAACATCGCATTATGTTACTGCTGCAGGAGCCAAGACTGAACTCCGCGTTCCAGGCAGCACAGCTGAGGTGGCTAAGGAAACGTACGTCTCCGTTCCCTCCTCAGGGAACGAGGGTTACATACGTAACCGGACGTTCCCTTTCGTTCAGTCACTACGACGTACGTTAGTGACTAACGAATGGGGGAACCTGTAAAACAGCGCCACTCAGCTGTCATCCAGTGCCCTGCGTAAGTGTGAGATCCCGCCACTTAAGGCCCTAGGACTCCCACTTATCACAGGATTACCAAGGTACACTGGGAAGCATATCTCAGTGAGGGAATGCCAAGATGCCTACCCGTGGGGAGGACTTAGAGAATACACATATGACCCGCTGTGGGCTGCATATGGAAGATCTCTAGGGTACCAGCCGAAGGTGGATTTTTAACCCTAGGTGTGGCAGGGACTTGCCAAGGGAAAGACACCTGCTCACTGAGGAGGCTTACGGTGGGAATACTCGTGTGGGGGTCGCCGGAGGGGAACCATGCACACGGAGCACCTGGCCGGACATGAGGGTCTGGGCTCGAAAGGGCAGACTGAACTGATGTCGGCGTCAGCAGTGCTGGAGGAGCTCAGGGCTCTCGGGGAGCTCACCTGAGGAAAATATCGCACGTATCCAGTCCTGGGAGTGGAATGGCGAGCAAGCGAAGACACCTGAGCCTGGCCCATTACCGGCCCCTCGGGGGGGCGAGTACAAAGTCGGACACTGGCTCCACTCGGAGATTGTAGAATCTGGCGAATGTGTTGGGTGTCGCCCAGCCTGCAGCTCTGCAGATGTCTGTTAGCGAGGCGCCATGCGCTAGAGCCCAAGAGGAGGCCACACTCCGGGTGGAGTGTGCCCTCACACCAAGGGGACATGGTCGACCTTGCTGCTGGTAAGCCAAAACAATGGTGTCCACCACCCAGTGAGACAACCTCTGCTTTGAGAGAGCACTTCCCTTCCGCTCTCCACCATAACAGACAAAGAGCTGGTCTGAGGTCCTGAAACACTGCGTCTTGTCTACGTAAGCGCGGAGAGCGCGTACTGGACAGAGCAATGCCAAGGCTGGGTCTGCCTCCTCCAAAGGCAGCGCTTGCAGGTTCACCACCTGATCTCGGAACGGAGTGGTAGGAACCTTGGGCACATATCCGGGCCGGGGTCTCAGGATCACGTGAGAGTTAGCCGGCCCGAACTCAAGGCACGCTTCGTCAACCGAAAATGCTTGCAGGTCCCCGACCCTCTTAAGCGAGGCCAATGCGGTCAGCAGAGCCGTCTTCATAGACAAGAACTTAATCTCGGCCGACCGCAAAGGCTCAAAGGGAGGCCTCTGCAGAGCACTTAAGACTACTGAGAGGTCCCAAGAGGGAACGAGAGGAGAGCGAGGAGGATTCAGTCTCCTCGCTCCCCTCAGGAACCTGATGACCAGGTCGTGCTGACTTACCTTTTTGTCTCCCAGGAGATCGTGGTAGGCAGATATTGCGGCCACGTAAACTTTAAGAGTGGAGGGAGACAGCCTTCGCTCCACCCCCTCCTGGAGAAACGATAGCACGGACCCGATCGGGCATTTCCAGGGGTCTTCTTGGCGGGAAGAGCACCATGTGACGAAGAGGTTCCACTTCAACGCGTAGAGACGTCGTGTAGACTCAGCTCTAGCGGAAGTGATGGTAGCGACCACCGCAGGTGGAAGGCTACTCAAACCTACCGTGTCCCGTCCAGAAGCCACACGTGGAGCTTCCAGAACGCTGGACGCGGGTGCCAAAAGGTGCCCCGTCTCTGAGTCAGGAGGTCCGGTCTCAGAGGAATAGGCCAGGGAGGGGCTGTCGCAAGGAGTAAGAGTTCGGGGAACCAGGTCTGGCCGTGCCAGTACGGGGCGACTAAAATGACCTGCTCCTTGTCCTCCCTGATCTTGCACAGTACCCGTGCAAGAAGGCTCACTGGGGGAAACGCATACTTGCGTAGCCCTGACGGCCAGCTGTGCGCCAGTGCATCCGTGCCGAGGGTGCCCTCGGTCAGGGAATAATACAGGGAGCAATGGGAAGAGTCCTGGGAGGCAAACAGATCTACCTGTGCGTCGCCGAACCGTTCCCATATCAGCTGGACCGTCTGGGGGTGGAGTCTCCATTCTCCGGGGAGAGGCTGAAACCGTGAGAGCTCGTCGGCTGCACAGTTCAGGTCTCCCGGGATGTGGACAGCACGAAGGGACCTCAGGCGCTTCTGACTCCACAAAACGAGATGGCGGGCGAGTTGAGACATACGGCGGGAGCGTAGACCGCCCTGGTGGTTGATGTACGCTACTACGGCCGTGTTGTCTGTCCTGACTAGCACATGTTGACCCCTCAGCAACGCTCGGAAGCGGTGCAGGGCGAACCGTACAGCCAGTAACTCGAGGCAATTGACATGCAGAAGACGCTGGGGTCCTGTCCAGGAGCCCGCGGCTGCTTGTCCATTGCACATGGCACCCCAGCCCGTGGATGATGCATCTGTTGTCACAACAATATGCCTGGAAGCTCGTTCTAAGGACACTCCGGTCCGTAGAAACTTGAGGTTCGACCACGGGGTGAGTGTCTGTAAGCAGGCCCGAGTCACTTGTACCCGGAGCGTGCCAGACCGCCATGCCCATCTCGGGACTCGATCGCGTAGCCAGTGCTGAAGCGGTCTCATATGAAGCAATCCGAGCGGCGTTACCGCGGCTGCAGATGCCATATGCCCCAGGAGCCTCTGAAAATGTTTCAGTGGAACCGCACTCTGGCCCTCGACTAGTCGAAGGGCAGTCAGCAGAGACTGCGCGCGCTCGCTCGAAAGCTGCGCGCACATGGCGACCGAGTCGATATCCATACCGAGAAAAGAGATCCTCTGCGCGGGGCAAAGTTTGCTCTTCTCCCAGTTGACCCGAAGGCCCAGACGGGCTAGGTGATGGAGCACCAGATCTCTGTGTCCGCAAACCTGCTCTCGAGAGGGACCCAGTATGAGCCAGTCGTCGAGGTAATTCAGGATGCGGACCCCGTGCTGCCGAAGGGGCGCAAGGGCTGCCTCGGCAATCTACGTAAAGACGCGAGGGGACAGAGATAGCCCGAATGGTAGAACCGCGTACTGATATGCCCGCCCCTCGAAAGCAAACCGTAGGAACGGTCTGTGTCGAGGCAAAATGGAGACATGGAAGTAGGCGTCCTTCAGGTCGATCGCTGCAAACCAATCGTGTGGACGAACGCATTCGAAAAGGCGTTTCGCTGTCAACATCTTGAACGGAAACCGGTGAAGGTAACGGTTCAAGATGCGCAGGTCCAGGATTGGCCGTAGCCCACCGGTCTTTTTGGGTACAATGAAGTACGGGCTGTAAAACCCG